>VXAD01009151.1:2272-18824 GCA_013399195.1 Dicrurus megarhynchus
ACCGCCCGCCGGCCCGCGCCGCCCCCGCCGGGCCCGAGCGCGGCCCCTTCCCCGTGCACGAGTGCGTGTTCAAGGGGGACGTGCGGCGGCTCTCGGCGCTCATCCGCACCCAGGGCATCGCCCAGAAGGACAGTCACGGTGAGCGGGACACACCGGGGGATCCGGGGCTCGGGACCGCGTCCCGCCGGGGCGGGAGGTGCGGATGCGGAACCGGGAAATAGGGAATTTGTGGGAGTTTACAAGGGAGTTTTATAAGGATGTGTGAATCCCCTTTAGGAAGGACTTTGGACAAGGGATGGAGTGACTGGACAAGAGGGATGGCTTCTACTGACAGAAGACAGGGCTAGGTGGGATATTGGGAAGGAATTGTTCCCTGGGAGGGTGGGCAGGCCCTGTCACAGGGTGCCCAGAGCAGCTGTGGCTGCCCCTGGATCCCTGGCAGTGCCCAAGGCCAGGCTGGATGGGGCTTGGAGCAGCCTGGGACCGTGGAAGGTGTCCCTGCCCATGGCAGGGGTGGCAACTGGATGGGCTTTAAGGTCCGTTCCAACCCAAACCATTCTGTAATTCCATGATTTTCGTAATATGAATGAGCGGTGTCGGCTCCAGTACCAACACTGTGCTGGCAGAGCTGCCTCTGCCCAGGTGTTGCTCTGTGCCCAAGACCCCACTGCATTTAAAAGATTCGTTCTTTTTAAGGTGTCTGAGCTGTCACCTGTTTGCTTTGGGGGATGATGAGCGGTTCCTTTGGCTGTTGGCAGAGCAGTCTTTGATATTTCCTCAGGCTAGAAAAACCAAACCTTTTTTCTCCTTTCTTTTTAAATGCTGTGGTTCTGGATTTTGAGAGAGTTGTTCACAGTTGCTCCTCTGCAAATGCTCTGTCCGCAGCAGTGTCAGTGGCAGCGGTGGAATCTGATCCTTGTGCTGCTCTGAAATTTGTAAATATAAAATGTCTTGCCAGGCCTTTTAAAACCACTTTAATTTGGGGAATACTTTATACTGTTAACAAATAAATTAGCCTGGGGGATCAGCTTGACCTTCATGGTTAGTTTTAATCTCTATTTTTAGTACCTGTTTCAAGAGTAACAAGATCCGTTTCTGCTGGAGAATTCCAAGTTCCACGTGTGTGGTGTCTGAGAAGTTGTGATAAAGGGGACACTTGTGTTGTGTTTCCGATAAGGAGATTGGCTGTGCTTAATTGTGGTCTGTAGATTCAAAAGGAACACGAAGATAGAGGGTGTCTGGGACTGGCACGGTGGCAGGAGTGATGGAACTGGGAATTCCAGCTGTGTCTGTGGTGGCATTGGGCACTGGAACGCAGCTGAGGGATGCAGAGTAACACAGGGCTCAGCTCCCAGGCAGGATGGGCAGGAGTGTTCCCTACAACTGGCACAGCGCTTTCCTAAGGGCAGTGTTCCAAATCCAGCTACAGATCTGTTAATCCTGCCACCTTCATTCCAGCAAATCCTGCTAGAGTGAAAGCAGCAGACTTGGGGAGGATTTTTCCCACTCGCTCTATTCATGCTGCTGCTTCTCCCTGTTCCTCCTCCAGTTCCTCTTCAAGCAACTCAGCAGCAGCAGCAACTCCAGATCTTTACTTGGAGGCACTTCCTGATCCCTCTTTGCTGCACTGTCACCCTCAGTGTGTATCACAAACATTGATTCCATCCTTTTTTAATTCATATGTATCCTATATAAATCTCCATTGAATACCTCTCTGCTTTCCCAGCTCTGTTTACAGTTGGGACACTTTGGGGATCTCTGACTCATCATCTTCCTCCAAGTTTTTACTTGAACTATTCAGAAAAACCCCACAACAAAGCTCTTGATGGCTTGACATTCCAAAGGCCTGAGTAACATTTCCTTGTTATTGTTTTCTTCCTGCCTGATTCCATCTGTCACTTGTTTACACACTGGAACTGGGAATTATTTGGGGGACACTCCAGCTGATAATTTGCTCAGAAATAAGACAGAGGAATCCTGGGATGTGATAAGGATTATACAGAGGGGAGAGAGAACTTATTGTTAATAATCCAGGCCTGTTTTAGCATTGGTTCAGTGCAGGAAAGCCAAATCCTGTGGAATGGGAGACTCCTGCTGTTCTGCTAAAAGCAATTGAGTGCTAATTGAGTGCCTTCCCAGCTCCCTAAATTAACCTCCAAATCGCTGCCCAGAGGAAGGCCAGTGTCATTATTCCCAAACAATGAGTTTCCTGGGAGAAGCCTGTAGCTACACCTAGTAGATGACTTACAGTTTTATTGTAACATGCATTTAAGAGCTTAAATCCTGGAACAGACAAATCCTCTTGCTGAATTACTGATGGAAAACAGCTGGAAAACAGCCCTGGCTCCCTGTAGGTGTGCAGGTGCCTTAGCAGAGGTGAAAGGCCACACGTGTTTGGGGACAGGTGCTGTGTTAGAGGTGTGTTTTTGTGCCAGCAGGCCTTGTTTGCCCGCCTGGATGTGCACGGGCAGGATTCCAGGAGCTGCTGTAGCATTGATTTCTTGGGACAGGGGGCTGTAGCTGTGCTGGGCACTGGTGAGGCCTCACCTCAAATCCTGGATTCAGTCCTGGGCCCCTCACTCCAACAAAGACCCTGAGGGGCTGGAGCGTGTCCAGGGCAGGGAACAGAGCTGGGAAGGGGCTGGAGCCCCAGGAGCAGCTGAGGGAGCTGGGAAAGGGGCTCAGCCCGGAGAAAAGGAGGCTCAGGGGGGACCTTGTGGCTCTGCACAACTCCCTGACAGGAGGGGGCAGCCGGGGGGTCGGGCTCTGCTGCCAGGGAACAGGGACAGGAGGAGAGGGAACGGCCTCAGGCTGGGCCAGGGCAGGCTCAGGGTGGACAGCAGCAGGAATTTCCCCATGGAAAGGGAGGTCAGGCCTTGGCAGGGGCTGCCCAGGGAGGTTTGGAGTGCCCATCCCTGGAGGTGCCCAAGGAAGGGCTGGAGGTGGCACTCAGGGCTCTGGGCTGGGGACAAGGTGGGGATTGGGCACAGGTTGGGCTCGGTGATCCTGGAGGGATTTTCCAACCTGTGATTCCATTTTGCTATGAAAGTATTTCCCCATGGATCACATAATTTGCATTTCCTGAGCACACGCTGCGGCTCCCTCTCAAACGTGCTCCTCAGGAAGGTTATTTCCATCCTTACCAGAGCCTGGCAGCATCCAGGATTCCCAGTGCTGTGCTGGCTCCCAGATGTTGGAGCAGCTATTAATAGAAGCAGGAGTTTAGCTGGGTTAGTGTATAATGAGCTGGGATGTGGCTGCCTGGGATGCTGCCAGTGTCCTGCAAGGATGAAATGCAGGACACACTGAACAGCCCTTTCAGCCCCTCTTGGGCAAGTAGGGCAGAGTTTCCATCTCCATCCAAAATTCCATGATGCTGCAGGTTGCTGGCATTTCTGTAGCAGCCTCTCCCAGATGTGCAGCACACCCTCTGCACAGAGCAGGTTCTTCCTGCTGAGAAAATGGAAGTTAGAAAATAACTCTCAACCAAGTGTGTGTGTTAGAATTGCACAAGAAATTTGTTTTGCAGCATTTTTTCTCTCGACTGCTCTAAGAAAGTGTTTAAATGTGCAAAATACAGTTAAATGGAAGAATTTTGTGTCCTTAAGCTCCCTAAATGAAGTGTGTCATGAGCCTGGTACCAGCATTAATCCAGGAAAAACAGCTCTGGGTGCCTCACAGTGAATATTTAACAATACAAATACCACCTGTGTCACGAGCATCGCCGGGAAAATGGAGGCAGGTTTGAGAGGCTGCTGATCATCCCCAAAGCTTTCTTTGGAAACAACCAAAAGGCAGCTTTGTAGTGAAGGTGCTGTTCCTTCTCAATATGCCCAGTACTGTAGTTGTAAAAAATGAGTACTCCATCTTTGAAAAATTAATAAAACAGGCTGTTAAATTTTTAATCAGTATCATATCTGTGAGTAGCTTTTAACCCAGATATGTCAGGCTGTGAAGGGATCAGACCCTTCAGCCCATGGGGAGCACTGGGGTTTTGGTTGTGTCTTTCTCAGAGACACAATTGGACCTCTTTGCTTGGAGTGAGTTTCAAGATATCATTAAAAGGCCTCTCTTGGCCCATGAAATGTGTCTCAATATATTTATTTTGACAATTACAATCCACGTGGTTGCTTAGGAAAATGTCACTCCTCTGGTGGGTGTTGGTGTGTCCCTGGGATAGAGCAGGAACTGGGGTTTCCTAAGGAAGGGATTGCAATGGATTCTGGTAACTTTGATCTAATCTCTTTTATTTCTATGGTTTGTTTTAGGAAACACTCCTTTACATCTTGCTGTGATGTTGGGACATAAAGGTGAGTAGAACCATTTGTTTTGTTTCCTCTTCAGTGATCCTGAAGATTTGGGGGCAAGAGGAAAAAGGAATGTAATCTTGTGTTTCAAGCTAGTGAGGTTTTCTGGGAAGAATATGCCACATGGATTTGGAGGAGAAGAGTGGGAAAAGAAATCTGGGGTTTATTCCCAATATCCCATCTAACCCTCTGGCAGTGAGAAGCCATTCCCTCTTTCCTGTCACTCCTTATCCCCCTTAGTCCCTCTGCAGCTCTCCTGGAGCCCCATTAGGCCCTGGAAAGGGCTCTGAGGTCTCCATGGATCCTTCTTTTCTCCAGGTGAACACCCCCACCTCTCCCAGCCTGTTTATTGAACTGGAAATGGAATCTGGCTGGTAATTCCAAGCTTATTTGCCTGCTCCCTGCGGAGTGATGTTCTTGTCCCGGGCACTGTGTTTAAGGAACCATAAAAATCCCTCGGTGTCTTGGCTGGGTTAGTCAGGGCCTTTGTTTATTCCCACAGGAGACAGTTTATTCAGCAGGGAAGTATCTCTTCCTCCCCAGCCTCTGAGCCTGCCACTGACTCACGGCTGTTGCATCTGGAATGACCAGTGCCGTTTCCTGTGGCACCTGTGGTAGGAAACTAACCCAGGAAGTCCCAGTCTTGGTGATGAGACATTCCTCCAGCTCCAGCTGGGCCCTGCTCCATCACCTCCAGACAGCTCAGTGTGGCTTCAGTGACATGTGCTGAGGTTTCCCTGTGGTTGGAAACTGTAGAACCATTTCCAAGGAGCACATGGGAACACCGGAACCCTCCTTGTCTCCTTAATTTTTTCATTCCACTGTCACTTTTCACCCGTGGACAGGGAATGCAAATGCAGCTGTGTGGTACAGTTGGTTACACACCTGCTCTGAGGCTTTCCTGGAACAGTGGTGCCTGTTTGTCCTCTTTAAATCCCAGATTCCCCAGGTTGTTCTGGGACACAGGGGTGTGCTGGTGCCTCAGCCTCCTCTGCCTCCCATACATCTGATGGACTCTGGAGTTACCCCAAATCTCCTCAGGGTCCGTTCACCCCTTGGAGAGGGATGAAGGCCTTGAGGTATCTCTTGGTGCCTGGGTTTGTATGTGAAGCAGGGAGAGCTGATGTCATACATTAAATATAAATATCCTTGTTCCATAGTGGTGTGTGTATCTGACATGCAGAAATGTTATAAAAAGCAAAATCCACGTAGCAGGAGGGACAAGTGTTCTGTGTTATGTAATTGGTGGCTGATCACCAGTGATTTTTAGTGCTAGTATTGAACAGGGAAGTGCTGGAAGTACTTGCATAAATGGCTTTGTTTGTTAGAGTGAGTCAGATTCCAGATGCGTGTTTCGATAATCTGTGTAATATCTCTGATATGAATTGCTTTAGTGGAGTTTTATTCTGACTGATCCTGCTGCATCCCTCGTGTTTGCTGTAAATAACTGTGGATATTTTGTGGATATTTTGTCCTGCCCATTGCCCACCTGCTTTTAGCCCATAATGCTCCAGTAAAGGTGAAAAACGCTCAGGGATGGAGCCCTCTGGCCGAAGCCATCAGCTATGGAGACAGACAGATGAGTAAGCGCCTCTTCATTCATCCAAATTTGCCAATTAATCCCAAACTGGGGCTCATTCAGAACAGGAAGGCAAAGCTCTGAAGCTGTGTTATTTTCCCTCAGCTCTCTGAAGGGTTTCTCTTAATCAGCTGAACATTTTATATCTAAACATGATCAGGCACATCCATTTCTGTGATAAGAAGTTGCACTGGGTTACATAAGCAAACTGTTAACTCTGCTCAGACTGAAGGGGTTGGGAAAGCTCTGCACGAGCATTCTGGGTTTGGAATGGGAGTGACAGGATCCAAATGGATTTTAGCTGTGTGGGATCATCTCCTTGGAGCTGCTCCCTGTGGTCACACGTTTATTTATGTATCACTTGCCACTGGGATGTGGCTTTTAGGCTGCGTCTCAACAGGCCAGTGGGGAAATACAATTTATTATGTATTATTCAAAGACATGGAGTAGCAAAGGGGAATTATTCTGCTGCTACTCACTGGTGGATGTTAATAGTATTTGGTACTGCCATGTGTGGTGGTGCGTTCCTATAGCAGGAAACTCACTATATATTACATCTATAAATGTATTATTAATATATTAATGCACTAATTTATAATCTACCAACAGCATTCTCATGTCAGCTCCTCACTACTGATTTTCTCAGTGGAGCAGATGTCACACATATTCAGTGCCATATATTTGTATCCACATATTTACTAAGAGCTGTGTAAAAACCCTCTTGACATGATTATGTAGTTTATTTTGCAAACAGTTATTGAGGCTTTTCTTCCTGGGGTGATCAGAGCAGGTTAATGTGCACTTACTGTGACTGGGATTGATTTCTCAGAGGTCTGATGAAATGTTCCATTGCACTGTTGGGTTTAAGACCTCAAGTAAGACACCTATAATTACCAAACAAACAGAGTTCATGGATTAATTCCTGTGCAGTTTCAGCACTCCTGAGGAAGCTCAAGCAGCAATCCAGGGAAAGTGTTGAAGAGAAGAGACCTCGGTTATTAAAAGCCCTGAAAGAGGTGAGTTATGCTGACAGAAACAGATGGGGTGGAAAGCAAGTGGTTTGTGTTCTGAGTATGGACACTCTGGAAAACTGTCAGGAAGTTTTTTCCATGTTTTTACCAATCCTTTGCTCTTAAAAGCAATCTTGGCTCCATTTTAGGAGGTCACAGAATTATATTTATTTTAAGATAATGCTTCCTTTCAACGTCTAGAAATTCAAATAAAAGGTTTGTGTAAGACAGACCTGTTCGTCATCTTTGCAGTCTCAGAGTTAAAGAATCTCTATTTCATTAGATCATTAGGGCTTTCTTAAATCTTGTATCAATGAATAAATAATGTCCTGGTCGGTTCAGTCCCCAAATGACACTTGCTCACTGATGGAGGAGATTTTTGGTTTCATTCTCCATCAGCATCCAGCAGCCAATTCCCCTTGGGCACAGTGACATTTTGCTCAGTTTGGGGACAGCACTTTGTGGAAACGCAGGTATTTATCCCAAGTTAATGAAATTGTCCCTCTGAAAGCTGAGCTGTGTTGGTGATCCCTGAGCACCCTCGTGGTGGGGTTGGCTGTGGCTGACACGTGCTCTGGAGGCACAGGAGGTCTGACCTGATGACTTCAGAACATTTCCACAAGGCTGGTGGAAATGGGTGTTTGCAATACTCCTGCTTGAAACTTGACTCATTAATTATTGTATAATTAATTCTAATTCCGTGGGGTTGGATGGGATCAATCAGAGCAAGCAAAGAGCTCCATAGGTGTTTTTTAAACACATGTTTACAATAAATCTTTTGCAATCCAGGGCTTGATAGTTGTGTGAATTAGTATTAGAAAATGATTAAAAATATGAGTTCAAATGAGTTACATCATTTTATCATTATGGATTCTGCTGCAGCTACAGCTTCAGTAATGTTTAAGTTCAGTGTAAATTCAAGTACAACATTAGAGAAAATGTTCTTTGTTTGCCAGACACAACTTCTGCCTGTCTTTCAGCAAATTTTACAGTTATTTAGCCTAAATAGCTTGTTAATACATTCTTCTTTTCTTCTCAGCTAGGTGACTTCTATCTAGAGCTTCACTGGGATTTTCAAAGTTGGGGTGAGTGATTCCATGTCCCTTCCCCAGGGAGATAATGCAATCAGCCTGCAGCACACTTGTTCTCCTCTGGTTTGTGCTGGAGCATTCCCAATCCAGTGCTCAAGATCTGAGTCCTAAGGAAAGGACACACAATTTTTTCCTGATTTATTTTTGCTTATTCACTTTAGGAGCTGAATTACCTTCTGTCATCCAGTGACTCAGTAAGGGGGGGAAGGAGCTGTTTGCTTTAAGAACCTGGTCCATGGAAGGTGTCCCTGCCCATGGCAGGGGGTGGAATGGGATGATCCTTAAGGTCCCCCCCAGCCCAAACCACTCTGGGATTCCATGATTTTATGTGCTGTAATAAAGCCTTAGTCCAAGCTTAATGCTTTGGACCATTATTTCTGACTTAATTGGAGCCAGGCTTTCAGTTGGTGCAATATATAAACTGTCAAATGCCAGAACTCAAATTGTGAACAGCCAGAATTATTAGAATTTATAAATGGTTTACCTGTGATGGAGATAAAAATTCTGTCTGATACTGGAAGCGGTGTGTGCAGTTACAAATCAGTCTTATCAAACAGAAATACCCCTGGTGTTGGTTGTGTTTGATGGAGAGGATGATGGAAAATGCTGTATTTGTGTTAAAACACATCCAGAATCAAACTGATGGAATGGTTTTAGTGGGAATACTTTGCAGGGGGATCTCAGTGTCCTGATTGCCTTTTCTCTCCCTCCTTTAGTGCCTTTACTTTCCCGAATTCTGCCTTCTGATGCATGTAAAATACACAAACAAGGTATAAATATCAGGTGAGTGCTGCTTTTGTACCCAAATACCTGTGTGCCAGGGAAAAGCTGGATCCCAGTGGGCCTGACAGAATCCCCTCAAGAGTCTGGGTGCATCCATGACACAGCACTGTGGCTTGGAATTCCAGGCTCTCTGATTATCTCCTTTGAGCTGAATTTAACTTAAATATAGAGCAAGAGCAGTTCAGCTGGATAAGGCTTTATCTACCAGACATGCCAGTGAAAACCAGGGATTGGATATTTATAACACAATTGCAAATAAATTCCAGTATTTTGTGGAGAAATGTTGCTGCTCCAGTCTGTAGTTAAAAGAAAAAAAAGTGATACAATTTCTCTCTTTAAAGTGTTTAACGTGACAAATGCACAAACTCAGTAGGGGGTTTCAAGAGTCTCTTCAAGCTCAGCTCTTCAACTGCTTTAGTTTGGAATCAAATGTATTTTCTGGCATTTTCTTCAGGGGCCAAAGTTTAAAACAAAGAGGCAAGAATATGATCCTGGAGATTGAACCTGTAGAAAGTTTTGTTCTATTAAAGGTGTAGCTTGGGTGTGTAAAGTGAATTTTTTGGTGAAATTTGAGGCTGGGGCTGTTACTTTCCTTTTCATTTCTGAGTGCTCTGCCTGTATGAGGCCTGAACTGAGGGGAAATAGATAAATACAGGTTTTTCCTTGGAATCAGAGGCAAATGTATGAGGAGTTTTAATCCCTCACCACATAGAGCTAAAGAAGTCACCCGATTCAGGTTCTTTAACCGCCTTTTTAAGAGAAATAAATGCTCTGGCAATACTGGATATGAATTGCTACAGAGACCCATGGCCTTGGCTCCATCTTCTTCCAGTTATTCAGGTCTGCAGGAGCATTTCCTTCGTGTTGGTGAGGGAGAAAAATAGAAATAGCAGTGAAACTGAGTCGAATTTTAAAAAAGAGTTTGTTTCTTAGTCCTCTTCAGAATTTGGGTCATGTCCCAGTATTGTTACTCAAGTCAGGGGCCGTGTAGGACAGTGCTGAGGAGTTGTTTCTCAGTGTGTAACACTGAATAAATTCTCTCCCCTCCTCATGCTGGCAGTATTAAATACAATTTTCTGAAGAAAACTTCACCTTTATAGCAATTTTTTGCTGATTTCTGCATCCAGCCTTCACTTACAAAATCCTACGAAAACTCAGCCCTTTATGTGTTTGTTTGCCATTAAAAAAATCGCTTTTCTGCTTGAAAGCTGAATTTCCTCCTGTGTTTATGGGTCATTTTTGTGAGATGTGGGTTTGTTTCCACAGGCTGGACACAACTCTGATAGACTTTACTGACATGAAGTGCCAACGAGGGGATTTAAGCTTCATTTTTAACGGTGACGCCGCACCCTCCGAATCTTTTGTAGTTTTAGACAATGAGCAAAAAGTTTACCAGCGAATACACCACGAGGTAAAGCTCTGGGAAGGGGGTGGGACACATCCCAGGCTTTTTTGGGAATGTATTAAAACAAAATTTGCCTCAGAAAGACCCAAAGAACTGCAAACCAAATAATTTTTTCTTCAGTTGTTCCAACTTGAGCTGTTGACTTTTGTGAGGAAAACCAGCTTTGAATCCAGATTTCTGATGGAGGAAAAGTTGGAATGGGAATAGATTGGAAAGATGTGGTTTAAATTACGATGTGCTGCTTTTGGTCTTTCCACTGGGCTTAATTTAGGTGTCCTCAGGTGGGTTTTTAGACCTGTTCCCACTGCTTTGCATCCTTTTAGTCACTCCATGGCCAGTTCAGCTGATAACAACGTGACTCACTGGACCCCCTGTAATTAGTCAAGTCTTTAATTACAACTTTATCCCCCAATCACTTAAACAGATGGATTATTGCCTCTGGAAAGGGTGTGGCTGCTGAGCTGCTGGATAAATCCCATTGGGATGCTTTATTCACATTAATATTCAAGATTAAACTATTTGGAAACCATTTGGCCAGAGGTTTTATAAAACCATTTGAAAATTCAGGAAATGCTGCTTCTGGGAAAAGATCCAAAGGACAAGGCTTATGGATTTGTATTTATTTGTGTATTTTTAGAAGAAGTAATCGTTGTTTGTAAGTTCTGCTGAGTATTTTGGAATTTTTCTTCCAGGAATCTGAGATGGAGACAGAAGAGGAGGTTGACATTTTGATGAGCAGTGATATTTACTCTGCCACCTTATCCACCAAATCCATCACGTTCACACGGGCCCAGACAGGGTGGCTCTTCAGGGAGGACAAAACTGTGAGTGGGAGGGAAGCTCAGAGCCTGGTGCTGGGCAGGAAGGAGGAGGGAAAGGCAGTGGGAGAAGCACTGGAACAGATTTCCTGGAGAAACTCTGGCTGGCCCATCCCTGGAAGTGCCCAAGGCCAGGCTGGACAGGGCTTGGAGCACCCTGAGATAGTGGAAGGTGTCCCTGCCCTGGTAGGGGGTGGCACTGGATGGGCTTTGAGGGCCCTTCCCACCCAAACCAACCCAGGATTGTGAAAGGATAAGGTGATCAGGACAAAGGAAAAATCCCTCTCCCTGTATCCCCAGTTGTCACAAGTTCATTCCATGTGGAATCTCTCTGCTGGACTGCCTTCAGAAGGAAAAACTGGGAAGAAAGACACTGTAGCTGTTGGGCAGGGGGAGGACGGACTGTACTGGAAGTGACTTTATTCCAGGAGGCTCTGATCTCTGCAGGTTGATTCCAGGGAGTGCAGGAAGGATCCTGCGCATTCCCGTCGGAGAAAGGCAGGGATGGGAGTGCTCTGGAAAGGGATTTCACTCCAATTCTTAATCTCTGTCTTAAAGCTTCCCTTGATAAGAATTACCTGTTCCTGCTGGAGTTCTGGGATTGCCCACTGCCAGCCCACGTGGGGGAATTCCAGCTCAATCCCCAAGTCCCCTTATTGCCACTATTGGATACACAAGAATCGAAATGTTTTTATTTTATCTTCTGTGAGTCATTAATGTCCCAATTCCTTTTGTGCAGGAGAGAGTAGGAAACTTTCTGGCAGATTTCTACTTGGTGAATGGACTTGTATTGGAATCCAGGAAAAGAAGGGAACATCTCAGTGAGGAGGACATCCTTCGGAATAAAGCGATCATGGAGAGCCTGAGCAAAGGGGGCAACCTCATGGAGCAAAATTTTGAGGTATAATGGATAAACTCTTCCCAGGATGTGGGAGAATAACCTTGCACACCAGTCATTGTGCAAAATACATAGATAATGTTTTTATTTTCTTTTGATTGGCATAATTTAAAAACAATAAACATGATCCACAAGTATAATTGTGGTGATGCATTAATGAATTACCCTGATTAGTGCACACAGGGAGAGATTTCTGTGGTTGTATTGGGTATTCAGCCTTAATTTGTCTCTTAGAAGAGATGAGGGGTTTGGCTGTGGCAAATCACTTCGGATTCTTTTAGACCCAATGTTGATTGTTGGGAATGAAAGGGAAGCCAGAAAGGCAATCGTGTTCCTTTGAGCTTCATTAAAATGGGAGGAAGCCTGTGATTAGCACCAGGAGATGAAGAGCTCTTCAGAACGAGCCAGGCTTCAGCTGGGAACACACACAGAGCTTTTAAAGTGATTAATTTATTTCTGTGTGAGCTGGAGCTGCTGCCTTGGCACTCAGACCCCTGAATTAACTCATTATGGTGGAGCAGCACAGCCCAATCCTATAGAAAGTGCCCTTGGAGGCCGAACACCTCAGTGGGGGCTGAGAGCAGGAGCTGGGATACGCAGGGCAGGCTTTGTGGCTGTTGCTGGAGCCGAGGGGCAGTTCCAGGTGGGAATGTCGGGATGGGGGGGAACGGGAGGCTCCGGGAGCTGAGCTGTGTTTGTCCCGCAGCCCGTGCGCCGGCAGTCGCTGACGCCGCCGTCCCCCAACACCATCTCCTGGGAGGAGTACATCTCTGCAGAGAGTGGCAAGTGAGTGCTGCTGCATCCAACAGGGATCCCAGCAACACCTCTGCGTTCCTGGGATGGGGCTGGGGGGTTTGGGGGGGCTTTCTGGATCCTCCACTTGGTGGGTGCTGCTTGTGTGTGGTTTTGTGGGGAGGGAGGAACGCTGGGCTTGGTGTCTGTGTTGGTTCTCCAGAGGGCTGGGAAGGGATCCTTGTGTGTGGGAACAGTGGCAGTGCCTCAGCTACAGGCAGGGAATCCTGGAATGCTTTGGATTGGAAGGGACCTTAAAGCCCATCCAGGCCCACCCCCTGCCATGGGCGTTTCTGGGCAGTGGTTAATAAACACTTCCTGTAGGGTTTATTAACACCGTGTTTATGAGGCATTGCTGGAAGATTTTCTCAGAGTAATTTCTCTGGTTTTGTCTTGTCTCCTGGTTTAGCAAAACTCAAGAGTAATCTAAATTAAGAGTTTTCATCTTTACTCTGCACAGCTTTAAAATAAAGCAAATCCTTTGAAAGTAGGGATTCTTCCCTGATGTTTTCCAACCCAAGGCTGTTTTCCTTCCTCTAAACCCGGGGTTTCCCTGGGAAGCACTGACTTTGCCTCTCCCTTTTCCTCACAGAGCTCCTCACTTGGGCAGGGAGCTGGTCTGCAAGGAGAGCAAGAAAACCTTCAAAGCCACGATAGCAATGAGCCAGGAATTCCCCTTAGGAATCGAATCGTGAGTCCAAGCTCCTGGCCATGGGTGTTGTTCCTGCAGGGAATGTTTTAATGTGTTCATGAACTGCAGAGTCCTCCAGATCCCCAGGAGTGGCAGCTGGCAGTGCAAAAGTCAGGCTGTTGAGCAAGGAATCCCTGAACTTGGGCAGCTGGGAGCTGCTGTGGCTGTGGGAGGAGCCAAGCCCCTATCTGGGTTGATAAGAGCAGAGCTTTGGGCAGGGTTATCAGTAACTGCTCCCTGATGGGCCTGACCCCACAGAATTCTGAAATGGTTTTCCCCGTAACAAGTTTCAGCACAAAATTGTGTCCCCTAAACCAGTGCAAAGGCAGGTCAGTTCCTCCTGTCCGTGGAGAAGGGGGGTGGTACCTCATCCCTCATCCCTCATCTCCCGCACCAAACAAGGACAAGGAATTGCTGTCCTGATGCTGGTTTGTTGTAATTCTGGATCCCCGGGAGCTGGATGTGGGGTGACCCTGAAGCCCTGGAATGGAGAAGGGGAACGATGTCCTTGTCACCTCCTCTGTTCCCCGGGCCCTTTGGATCATGTTTCCCCGTTCCAGAGGGACAAGGTGTGGCAGGAGGATCTGTCACGGGCTCTGCTCTCCTTTGCAGGTTGTTGAATGTCTTAGAAGTCATTGCACCCTTCAAGCACTTTAACAAACTTAGAGAATTTGTTCAAATGAAGCTTCCACCAGGCTTTCCTGTCAAATTAGGTAAGAGCACACAGCGGGTCCTGAGGCTTTAAATATCCAGAATTTGGGCTTGGAAAAGCCCAACCATTCCCCCAGTGCTGCCAAGGCCACCACTGCCCCATGTCCCCAAGTGCCTGATGCACACAGCTTTGAAATCCCTGCAGAGATGGGGACTCACCCCTGCCCTGGGCAGCTGTGCCAGGGCTGGACAGCCTTTTCCCTGGAGAAATTTTCCCTAGTATCCAATCCAGATCTAAACTTGTGCACTTATTCCTGCAATATGTTCAGAAGGTGTTTTTTGGAGATTTGGGAAAGAACTCTCACCTAGGAACGTGTTGCTGGAGATTTCAGGAGCACAGAAGTGCTGGGGCCTTGCTCCAAGGGCAGTGGGATGTGCTGGATTATTCCTGCATTGGAGGAGGGTCTCAGGTGTGGAGTATTTTCTGACATTCCTGTGTTTCCTTTTCTTCGAGGATTACTGGTGATAGATTTATTTTTAGTGAAAAATATAAAACTGTTGCACTTGCAACAGATGGAAATGCGTAAAATCAACTTATTTATGGGATAGATGATCCCAGCACAAGCTGCCCAAAAGCAGTAGCCCCTTTCCTAAGGGATACAGGATTCCTGGAATTGCAGGAAGCTGTGTGAACCTGGCAATCCTGGGCAGGCTGTGCTCTACCTCTGCCATATTTGCATAGCATTCCGGAGCAGTTTGGGTTGGGAGAGACCTCAAAATCCCTCCCATCCCACCCCTGCCACGGGCAGGGACACCTCCCACTACCCCAGGGTGCTCCAAGCTGTGTCCAGCCTGGCCTCGGACCCTTGCAGGGACGGGGATTGGTGCCATCCCTGGCTTTTCCTTGGCCCTCAGTGTGCCCCTCGCTGCCCCGCAGATATCCCGGTGTTCCCCACCATCACGGCCACTGTGACGTTCCAGGAGTTCCGCTACGACGAGTTCGATGACTCCATCTTCACCATTCCCGACGACTACAAGGAGGATCCCAGCCGCTTCCCGGACCTCTAACGGGACTGGAAGGTTCCTGGGGAATACCCACACCGGCATCCCGGGGAAAGGGAATGGCTGCACCCACAGTAGAGTAGAGCCGTGGGGACAGCGAGGGATGAACTCCGTGAGCCCGCAGCAAAGGGAACGAGCAGCAGTGCGGATGTGCTGGCGCTGCACCGGGCATCCAGCCCCTCCAGCTCCCGCTTCCCAGAGCCTCCTGCTGCCATTCCCTTTGGCACAGCCAGTCCTGGCCCGGGAGCTGCCACCCCCAGCTGGGAGGAGCTGCTGGTTTTTAAATTTTTTATGCGTGTGGTGATCCACGAGGCACTGCTGGACCTTGGCACCGAGCTGGGCCCGGGGCTGGGGGTGAGCCCCCCGTCCTTCCCGTGCTCCCTGTTCCCTGAGCTCACAGGTCGGCCACGGAATGTTGGAAGGTATCCCGAAGGAATGCCTTGGCTGTAGATGAGTGAACCTAACGGGCACCATTGACACTTGGATTTCCTCTTGCAACCCAGGGCAGAGCCAGCTGTGCCCTGCAGGGAACGAGGCACCTCCGGAGCACCGGCCCAGCCTGGTGCTGGCCCTGCCTGATCCCTTCATTCCCGCTTCCCTCGCTGCTCTCTGCTCCCTGCCTGGCTCCCTGTGGTTTTGGGGAGCACTCCAGGGCTGCCTGGCCAGGAATGTCACTTGTTAATCCTTTATTTGACCCTCGCTTGGGAGAGTTGTCCCAGAAAGGCCGAGCACCAGCAGGTCAGTTTGTGTGTGCCCTCGGCAGCCTGGAAACCTGGGATGCACAGGGGCACTGGGAAAAGCTCAGGCATTCCCCCTTCGTGCAGGAGGAGCTTTCCCTGCACTCGGGGTCATCGTGGTGCTCTCAGGGACTTTCACTGGGATGTTTCCACGGTCATTTCCTGCCTCTTCTTATTTTAATCACAGAGAATCCCAGACTGGCTTGGGGTGGGAGGGACCTTAAAGCTCATCTTGTCCAACCCTCCTTCATGGATGTTTCAGTACTCCAGCTCCTCGAGCTTATTCCCATTCCCAGTGGTTCCAGTCTCCTCATCTGACAATAATCCACCTTTGTGGGGTTTGTTAGGCAGGATTTGTGCAAGAGGCTGATGGTGCTATTTGTTTGTATGAAGAAATTTAGATTCAAGTGCTGTGGTGTCATTGTACAAAAAATGTAAATATTTTCCAAATTATATTCTTTGTGCACTGTAGGTAAAACTTTTTCTGGAATTCCATAGAGTTAAGGATCAAAGTTTATAATGAAGAGGATCACTGATGCTCAGTGGAGGGAACAGCTGTGCTGAGCACGAGGGACAAGGGAGGGGCTCAGCACAGGGCCAGGTGTCAGGCACACCTGAGAGCAGGGATTCCAAACTGCTGGAATCTCTGATCCATCCCAAAGAGGCTGCTCTGGGAAGGGACATGGAGGAGGCCCAGGGAATCACTGTCAGCAAAGTCCAGGTGCACT
>VXAD01009151.1:18856-38293 GCA_013399195.1 Dicrurus megarhynchus
GTGGGGTGGGAGGGTGGGGTTGGTCCTTTCCCAGCGCCTCTGGGGAACAGGGGAGCACTGGGAACTGTGGGAATCGGGAAACACTGGGACAGGGAAGCTCTGGGATATGTGGGGACAGGGGAGCAGTGCAGCTTTGTTGTTAATTCAGACTCAAACCCAAAATAAAACTTTAGGGAAAACAAGCAAAGGGAAGTGGCTCCTGCAGTGCCGTGTCAGGGCAGGTGTGGAGCATCTGCTGGGAATGATGGAACTTGTGCTCCCGAGTAATGATGAATTCCTGATGTGTTTCACACCTCTGGGATGAACTGACACCATCTGTGCTGCTCCTGGGAGCCAGGTGGGATCCTCTGGGCCTATCCCTGAATGTCTGTGGGGCTGAGCTGGAGCTTGGGTTGGTGCCTGTGGGGCAGCACAGGGCTCTGTGTCCCCTCCCTCCCTGGTGTCTCTTGTCCCTCCCAGGGGTCCCTTCAGGATGTTTTGTGTAGCTGCAGGACCCGTGCCGGCTGTGGAGCCGAAGCTGGTGCCCTACAGGGCACCCCATTCCTTGGGAATTCCAGTGAAGGCAGGAGGTTCCTCCCCAAGGTGAATGTCAGAGATCCCTTTCCTCAGTGGTACAGGGACGATCCCTGGATTTGTGTTGCTTTGCATTTTTGGTTATCCCGAATTCATCCCTGGCTCCGTGGCAGCATCGCTGGGGCTGTGGGGCCTGGGCAGCGCAGCCGCTGCTGGATCCCAGGATGGATCCTGGGCTTGGAACTGGAAAACAAAAAGGGGTTTGTGCAGCCTCCCGTGGGACTGAGGCTCCCGTGGCTCCGTCCCCTCTGGAACAGCCCCTGCTGGGGGCTGGTGGCCGTGGGGTGTCTGCCCCAAGCCCAGGGCAGGTCCTCCAAGTGTTTCCTGTGGTTCCTGTGGCCTCTGGCTGCAGATCTGGGGGATTTTAACCCCCCAGGACATGGCTGCTCCCTGGGACACCTGCAGGGTTTGCAGGAATGGTGGCAGTGAGCTGCTCCTAAGGCTTATTCTGCCTTGGAATGTGGGCACAGGTTTGGAACTGTCCTTGTCCTGCTTTATCCCAGGGAATCCCAGCTGCTCCTGCCCTCCCTGTGGAGCTGAGGGATGGGAATTCCCTGGATTGTCCCCCAGCTCCCAGGGCGGCCCCGCGGGCTCCTGGAGCCGCTCTCGGTACTTTTCCCTCCTTCCGGGGTGTGTTTCCTGTCTGAACATTCCGAGTGAGGAGTTCTCACACGTAGGGACGCCCGGGCAGGTTTCCCGATGGATGCACTGCAGGAATCCTCAGTGAGAGGGACGCTGGGCTGAGCCTTGGGCAGCCTGGGGATCCCGAGGGACTGCCCACGTTGAGATCCACGTTGATATCCATGTTTTCTCCACTAAAGCCTGTTTTTGTCACTGGTTGTGTTGCATGGGACACAGGGAATGTTTGTGGGCCTGGATGTGGCTCCGGGGCGTTCCCAGCCCCCTGTGTGGGGCACAGGGTCCCTCCCCTCTCCCGTGGCTCTGGGAAATTCCTTTTCCAAGCAGGATGGACCCAGCAGAGCCTCACCTTGGGTTTTCCCATTTTCCTGAAGGCCAGGCCAGGTGTTCCAGGAGGGTTTGGTCCCTGGGAGTGAACACAGATCCCTGGATCGTGTCCGTGCAGCAGCTCGAGCTCATCCCTGTGGCCTGGGAATGTCAGGGGGACCAGGAGCAGCCTCCGGACACCGCAGCTGGGAGTTGGTGTCCGAGGCAGGAGGAGAAGGGAGCTGGCACAGGCTGGGTGGGAATCACATCCTGCTGCTCCTGGGGCACGGGGGCTGCCCGGGCTGGGGCTCCCCTCCCACCACATCTTTTTTCCTGAGGTTTTTTATGGCTCTTAAAAGACAACCAGGAATTTTGCTCAACCCAATTCCAACCTTGCTGCGGAAGGATCCCATGGGTTGTTTCTGAACCAAACTGTTCCTCTGGTCTTCCAAACTCCTGCTCTGTCCTGTGGCAAAGGGAACTCCCTGGTTTTTTCCTCTCCCAGAGCTGCTGTCCGGCCACTGCACTCCCACCACTGCAATTCCCGATTCCTGCATTGAATCCATTTGTCACCCCCGGATGTGTTTGTGCTGGAATCCCACCGTATTCCTTTGATATTCCCAGCAACCCTCTGTTATTTTACTGTCTCTGCTCCTGAGTTGTAATTCCCACCAGGAGAACTGCGTTATTTAATCCGGATTAACCAATTCCTGTAATGCTGCAGTTTCACTTTTCTTTTCCTGACAATTTGTAACTCCCATGGAAAACGAGTCACCTCTCTTGCGTTTTCCTCTCGTCTGCTCCCTGTTTTTCTCTTCCCTTCACTCATAGTCACTTTGGGTTGTATCATTTGTTAGAATAAAGACCAAACTATGCTGTTGGATTCAGAAACTGCTCCACCTGTGCAATCCAGGCTTCCCTCTCCTGTCCCGGCGCTTCCCGGGACACGGCTCCACTGTGGCCGCGTGTCCGGAGTGGGATTGGAGGGGAGGGAACGAGCTCCTGCTGCTGCGTTCTGCAAGGGCATTTTCTTGGTCATTTTTTAAATAAAATCCTGCATTTTCATTACAGCCTCTTCTCGGCCCTCTGTGAATCCCAGATTTTATGGGGAAAGGACATGGGGAGCAGCTCCCGGCCTCACCCGGAGCTGAGGGAGCTGTTGGGAACAGCTGCCCGGGAGGGAGGGGGGAGAAGGAGCAGGAAATTCACTGAACTGTGTCCAGTCCTTCCAGAGATTTCACCTGCTCCATCCAGGAATGGGCTCCCTTGGATCACAGGACGGGGACAGTGCCCAGGGAATGGAGAGCAGAGCCTGGGATGTCCACAGAGGCTTCAGCCCAGCAGAAGGTTGGGGGCTTTGAGGGGATTTTTGGTTTGGTGTTTTCTTTCGGTTTTGAGGGAGATGGTTTTTGGGTTCTTCTGGGTTTGGGTTTTTGGTTTTTTTGAGGGAGGGCTGGGGGCTTCTTTTTGGGGGCATTTGGAGGGATGAGGTTGGGGTTTTTGGTTTTTAAACTGAGCCTTGCTCTCCTGCCCCCAGCATCAGCCCCTGAGCTCAGAGAGCAAGCAGGGCCCCCCTCTCTAGGAACAGATCTGCTGATTTCAAATCTCCTGTTTCTAAAGGGGCAGGAAAACTTCCAGGAAGAGCTTCAACCATTCCCAGTTAAAGCAAAGATTTCTGGAACTGCAGTTGTGGCCCTGGGGTTGCTCCAACTGATCCCTGCCAGGTTCCTATCCCTGCCCTCTGGCACTGGGAAGCCATTCCCTGTGTCCTGTCCCTTCATGCCTTGTCCCCAGTCCCTTTCCAGCTCTCCTGGAGGCCTGGGAGGGGCTCTGAGCTCTCCCCAGAGCCTTCTCTTGCTTTTCATCCACCACCACTCCCACGTCCTTCTCAGCAGTCCCATAAACCTCCACATTGCCATTTTAACCCATTTCCCCCCAAAAGTAAAGTAATTCCTCCTTCCCTGGGACAGGGAAATGAAACAAAGGCCGCTCTAAGGAATGAGGTAAAGTTTGGTGCATCCAGCAGTGGAAATAAAACCCAGGAGTTTTCTAGGAAGAGGAGCTGAAGTTTCAGGGTTTTATTATCAAAGTTTTGTAAAACATTTTCCGAAACTGTACATCGACATGGCACAGACTGTCGGCTACTTTTGTCTCTTTACCTGCACAAAAGTAAAAGCTCTGGAGCTGCTGGAACTAAGGAACAGCTTTGGGTAACTACTCTGCAAATACCATGGGATCACCGAGTGCGGGAGGGAGGGAACGGCCGGGACAGGAACACAAATTAATATGTTTGTACAACTTGAGATCAAGTAAAAAGTACATTATCAATGGACTTGCTTTAAAAACAGACCAAGGTCATTTTAAAATGCACTCCCTGCTGCAGCGGGTGAGCTCCTGAGCCCCCAGCCCTGGGTGAAGCTGCTCCCCCAACCTCCCTCACTGGGCACGGGCAGGATTCCCCTTCCCGAGGTCAGCCCGTTCCAGCTCGCCCCGGACGGAGCTGAACAGACACGGTGGAGAGAGAGCCCTCGGGAAGGTCGGGGCACTGAACCCTGGGCAAAGCCAACCAAAACCCACCGGGAAACCAAACCCAACCAAGCCCAGCATGTGGCTTAAAACCAGAACTAAAGCCAAGAGCACAAAGAGCTGGTGCGATCCAAGGCCGACTGCGGAGCGTCCGGGAGCCCCCGGCAGCCCCTCGGTGGCTGCAGGACAGGGGGGTTGTGCCACACTCCCCACACTCCTGGGACATTCCCACATTGCTGTGGCAGGACAGGGGGGTTGTGCCACGCTCCCGGGACATTCCCACACTGCTGGGCCCTGCTGGCTCAGCCCGGGACACTCCGGAGGGAGGGAATCAGGGAGGGAACGGAGGGAGGGGTGGCCCAGCCCGTGCTGCGGGAGGGACGTGCGGCCTGGCCCGGCCCCAGCGGCTCCCTGCAGCAGGGGGTCCCTGTCTCAAGCTTTGGGTGTGAGTTAGTATCGGGATGGACAGACCATGGAGAGCTCGGAGCTGGATACATCTAGATTGAGGATTAACAAGTACAGCATAAAGGATCACACTGCGGAGGGGCTGTGGGCGGGCTCAGTCGCTCATGTCCATGTCCTCCTCGTGGTGGTCGTCCCCGTTCACCTTGGACTCCCTGCCCGGATCCCCGCTGCCCTTCTCGGCTCCGGGCTCCTTCCCTTTGGGGGAGGGAGCATCCGCCACCTTCTTCTCCTCCTTCTTCTCCTTCTCGCTGTCGTAGCCCTGTTCCTCCTCGTCGTAGTCCCTTGTGACCTGCTTTGCCAGGGAAAGGGACACGTTAGCACCTCCCTGTGGGCCAGGGTGGGGGGGACGTGGGGCAGGGCTGGGAGCAGCTCCGGGGCTTTTTGGAACATACTTTCACATCCTTGTCGCTCTCGGATTTCCGGTCCCGATCCTTCTCCTTGTCTTTGCTCTTCTTTTTCTTGCTCGTTGACCGCTCCCTCTCGTCCCTGCTCCTTTCCTTGTCTTTATCCTTCTTCTTTTCCTTTTTATGCCTATGAGGATCAGCAGGGAGAGGATGAAGCCCAGCACCACCACCCCATTCCATGGCTGGAACTGTGTCCAGAGTGTTTGTGTACCCACAGCTCACAGCAAACCCAAAGGGAAATGGCAGAATGCAAGTAGGGAACAGCCTCTGCTTCCATGCTTCCAGGAAATAGCCCAAATCCCAGTTCCTCAGCTCTGGCTCAAGCACACCACCACAAAGCCAAGACTGAGAAATGCTGTGGCAAACAGAACCAGGGGATCTCCTGAGCTGAAGGGCCCCACTCCAGGGATCACGGAGTCCAAATCCTGGACAGTAAGAATAGTGATGCTCCAGTGTTTTACAGAGGAGCACCTCAAGCTCCCCATCCTGGGACAGGCTCACAGAATGCCCAGGGCACCCAAAATCAGAGCCAAAGGGACTGGGAACTGTGCCATGTCCTACTCCAACCACCCCCGGAACACCTGACCCTTGGGGCTCCCAGCCAACCCCAGAGCAGCTCCGTGAAAGCAGCAGAGATTCCCCCCAGACAGAATCCCCTGGGAGCTTCCCTGTAGGTCACAATTTGGGAATTTCCCACCCAGACACCGTTCCTTCCAGCCAAGTGTTCCCCTGACCTTCTGGGCGATGGGGACCGGGACATTTTCCGTTTGGGAGACCTGGGCTTTTTCGGGGACCGTGTCCCGCTCCGGCTCCGCCTGCGCCGCCGTTCTCTGCGGGGAGAGACAGCAGCTTTGGAAATCAGTGTTTATCTTTTTAAAGCTACAAATGCATCCCTAACTCCAACCCCAGCCTTGTGCTCACAAGGTACTACAGAGTTGTTACAACTCCCAAGTTAAATTTGGAAGTTTTTTAAAAAAAACAAAACACTTTTGCCTGGATTTATTCCCTGAATCAGGAAGAGTGAGAGGAGCTGAACATCAAACTCTGACACAGAGCAAGGAGAAACTGTTCCAAGCCCAAAGAATTTACCTCAAACACTGCAGGAAAATGAAAGTATCTTACAGACACAGGTGGTACAGGTGCTGTTGTGCCTGTACCAGATACATCCACATTGGAATCATGATCCAATGGGATCCAGGCATTGTTTGGGTTGGAAGGGACCTCAAAGCCCAGCTCCTCCCACCCCCTGCCATGGGCAGGGACACTTTCCACAGACCAGCTGCTCTATCAAAGACCATTTTTTTCTATTTCACATTAAAGTGAATCAAAACCCTGCTGGGAACAGAGACCAAGGAAAATCCCACTTCTGTACCTGCTTGTGCTTCTGGATCTTCTGGTTGTGCTGTAGCTTTTGGGGGGAGTTTTAGAACGTTTCTTTTCTTTCTCTTCCTTCTTTTTATCCCTTTTAGTAGAAAAGAGATTGAGTTTAAGTCATTTTCAAACCATCCAACAGCACTTCCCAATCTGCTGTACAGGGAAAGGAATGCAGAGCTGGGAAGGACAGGGCTGGCTCCCCAGGCTGAGCCCCCCAGGAGCTCCGTTTCCTTCCCTGGACACGCTCCAGCCCCTCCACATCCTCCCTGGACTGATGCCCAGAGCTGGACACAGCCCTGGAGGGGCCCAGCAGTGCCAGCAGAGGGGACAATCCCTGCCCTGCTCAGGACTGCATTCCCTGGAGCCAGTACCTGGTTTTGGATGTGCTCCGAGACCTCCTGCTCCTCTCTCTGGAATGAGATCTCCTTCTCCTCGGACTTTTGGATCGCCTCCTGCTTCTGGATTTGGAATGGGACCTTCTCCTTGATCTGCTCCTGGAGCGTCTGCCAGGGCCACACCAACACGGGAGTCACAGAAAGGACACTGGGAGATGTTCCCAGCCCCAGAAATGCAACACAAGCCTCCATCCCCAGCTCTCCCTGCTCCCCTTGCCCTGCACAGGAGCTCTGGTGATACCAAATCGTCAATAAATCTTTAGAGCGCTAAATCCAACCCAAGTGTCCCTTCCAAGAATGATTTTTGCAGGAATTGTTCCAGCTGGGGGAGGCGTTTTCAAGGAACTGCTCAGTCACCTGTGTCTGGATGAGGAAGGTGTCCTCCTCCTCCTCGAGCGCGACCTCGACCTCGAATGTCTTCGTTTTTCATCTTTTTTGTCTGGAAAGGGAGAAGCAGAATAAAAACCCATGGTTTTTTAGTATTTAAAAGGATTTTCTAAAGGAAAGGACCTGGAGCTTCATGTAATAGATACAAATCACCCTGATTTTGCCATTTGAAATCAAGGCTCATCCATCTATTATTTTCTTCACAAGAAGACAGAACCAACAGAGGACAGGGACAAGTTTGTGACATAAAATAACAGCTTTATGCAAAACTGGAGAAGTCAAAATTCAGAAAAACACTTCATTTGAGTCAGTGAAAAGCTGATGGCTGCAGGGCAATGGAAAATCCTGTGAAAATCCCAGAATCTGCCATTTTGTGAGGGGCTGAAGAAGCTCTCAAATGATTGTTTTGAATTTCCCACAAAAGAGCCTCAAGCAAATTAAGAACAAGAAGAGGAGCTTTGTTCTTTCCTAGAAACCATCAGGAGGCTGCAGAACTGATGAATACTCTGTGTTTTCAGTGTTCAAGTTTCTGCCTCTCAGATTCGGTGGCTCTGACATTTGTGGGAGAGCTGCTGGAGCTTGTCCTAAAATCCAACCTGCTGAAGGAAGCTCCAAAAAGAGAATTATTTACAGATTGTCCAGATTAGGAATGAAGATAAAGGAAAGCACCTCTGAGAAGCATCAGCAGGGTGCCAAGCGGTGAGGCCAGGAAATCCATGTTCCCTTGGAATCTGAGACAGCAGCAGGAACTTCCCTCAGGGAAGCCTGGGTGTTTTACAGCCTTCAAATCAGTGAATTTTGGGAAAAACAACGGATTACTTCCAGCCCATTTCTGCAGGACACATGGAGCATCCACTGCAGGATGATTAACAACCTAATAAATGGATTCCCTGCAGACCACAGGCATTAAGGCAGTGCTCTGCAGACCATCAGCTTTTACCACGTGCTGTGTCCCAGCTCCAGCGTGGCTGGAATGGCTCATTCCAGGCTGGAATTACCTGGCTCTATAGCAGCAGAAATTAAGGACTGTGCTTCTCGGACTCTCTTCATGGCCTCTTCTATTTCTTTACTGGAGGTATCTGATTTCAGACTGGGGGACACAAGACCTGCAGCCACATGGTTCAACCTGGTCAACACAAAATTCCAGAAATTCAGGACTGAGGAATCCAAGGGATACAGGTCTGCACTGTCAGACCGAGCCAGTTCACAGGATCAGGGAATCCTGGAATGGTTTGGGTTTGGAGGGACATTACAGCCCATCTCATCCCACCCCCTGCCATGGGCAGGGACACCTTCCCTAGCCCAGGGTGCTCCAAGGCCCTTCCAAGCTGGCATCAGCTGCAGCAGGACAGGGATTGGGCACTGAATCCCCACGGCCACTCCCCAGCAGTGCAATACAAGTGTTTGGGAACACTGGTGCTTACTTTGGATCCACTGTGCTCATCAGTTTTAGGAGCTGATCTGCTGCGAGAGACTGTGAAGGAAAAACAGAGTTAAAAGCAGGCTGGGAGATGTGTGAGCTCAAGAGAACCTTCCTGGGAATGTCCCCTCCCAGCTGGAAGTTTTCCCAGCTGGAAAAGCAGACCAGAACACCCCCAGCAAAGAGCAAAGGCCACACTGGGCTGGTGTGACTGGGGCTGAGTGTGAACATCCCACTCCAGGGAGCTCAGGGGCTTTACTTTCCACAGCAGCCAAAGGCAGCCCTGCCAGGAGAGCATCAGGAATAAAACCACAAATGGATAAAAACACCCTTCTGGGATGTGTTTGTATCTACAGTTATGCATTAGTAACCCTGTGCACAGGTTATTTCTGTTACTGCAAGAGAACAGAGCTCTCTCTAAGCTGTCTGTCCACTGAAGGCCTCAAGGCCAATTATAAACATCTGAAAATTCCAGGAAAAAATCTGTTTTGCAGCTCTTAGGAGAATCCAGGTATTACTATGATCAGTCACTTCCTGTACCAGTGGGGTATTAATAAGAAAATGTTTAATCCTCATTTTCTTTACAATGAACCCAAGGTTTCATTTTTGAAATGGTTGTTACAATCTGCTGGTTTAATGTACAAAAACCCTCCATCACCCCAAATTTACATTTTTCTAATTTGCCTTTAAATTTTTTTTTTCCCATTTGTTATTTAATTTTCACCATCATTTGCTCATTCTTCTACATGGAATACATAAAAAAAATTTTAAATGATGGCAGTAGCAATGCATTAAATTATTGCTATTTCTTGTTGCTGTAAAACAGTATTTGGTTCTTACCTCTTAAATATTTTATTTCTAAAGACATAAAATGTTCAATATATTGATATATTTTTGTTTTATATATATTTTATAAATATACTCAATATTCTATTACTCAGTACTTAAAAGCCTTTTTTATTCAGCTTAACAAGCTAATAAAGTTTCCTCACACTTTTGGCACCTACAAAATTAAAAAGTCAAACTACTTTTTATTCGAAGAACAAGGCAGGTTCATGGCCTGATAGTGACACATATTTGAAATATTTCATTGCTATTCCCAAGTTATTCCTTGGCCCCTTCCAACATTTAATTTGATATTCAAGGGGATTTTTTATTTTCCAAGCAGAGACCAATCCCTGGAGTTGCCAGGCAGTGGCTGTGAACTGATACAAATAAAAGCCACTCTCACAGCAGGGAAGATGGGGACAATAAAGGATATTTTGGAGTGAGAACGTACCTGGGAGTTCAGGTTTGCTCCAGGAAGCCCAAGAGCAGCAAGGGCAGGGTCGAGAGCAGGAGCTCCTAAAGCAGCTAAAGGGACAGCACCAATCTGTGACAGAGACAGCAGTGAGGGCACAGGCAGTGACAAAAACCAGGCAGCGAGATCAGCATTTCCCTCTGCAGCCCAGCGGGCAGGGAAAATAAAGGTGAAGGAGTAAAGCACTCCAGCAAATTGAAGGGATAGTTTAAAAATAAGTTATTTTTCAGTGCTAAAGCGGAAATCCGTTACAAGTTTCTGAGGAAATCACCTCATTTCTAAATTAGTTTAGGGTTGAGATGGCCATGGTTTACGTCAAAAGGCAATTTAACAATATTGCATCACTGCAAATGTCTCAAATTTGGTTAAAGAGCTACTGGGAGAGCAGAAGGCTCCCTACAGCAGCTCATCTCGGGCCATTTCAAGTGAGATGATCGACACAGACACCAAAACCCAAGGCACACTGCCAAGATGTGCTTGAAATCCTGACTCTGCAGCACATTCCCCTACCATGGATGTGTTAAACACATCCCACCATGGAGGGGCTGGGAGCAGCCTGGGGTTCAGAGACACAACTGAAATTAGGGTGGCTCAAGAACCACTCCCAGAATTTACATGCACAGTTTTTAGGGAATGAAATCTTTTGGGTTGTATTTGGTTCTTCCAACCCCTTCCCTGGGTTTTGAAGGTTAAACTTGGGCTCTTCCCTCCTGAGCAGCTCCATGACCAGGGGGTCCTTCAGCTAAGCATGAGCTGAAGTGGCTTTGAGAAGTGCAGAATTAACGAGGCTTTATTATGATTAATTTGCCCCCTGCACTTTGATTCTGTGCCCTGCCAAGAGCTGAGCTGTGACTCCAACTTCTCCCACAATGTGCAATTCTCACTGTTCATCTTCCACATGAATTCCCGTGGGTTCACACAACCAGGCTCCAATTATCCCCTCAGCTGGAGGATTAATGAAGGGAATCTCACAGCATGGCAGCTCCTTGGACTTGAGGAATTTAAAATCTGTGAGATCTCTACTGCTTGTTACATCTGTGAAATACAGTGGGTGAGAGGGATGGAGGCACAAACAAACAGGGCCCTGAGATACCAGGAAATAAGGGAAGAGGGAAATCAGGATATCCCATCTAACAACTTGTCACTATTGTGCCCCGATTCACATCGGAGCTGTCCCAATCCACCAGGCTTGATAAAATACTCTAGGAATTGCCATTAGCACATCAGTCCTGAAAGAAACAGCAGGAATTAAGTGGGAATGCAGCAGAACACATCCAAGGTTTGCCCAGCCTACCTGAGAGAGAGGGTTGGGAGTGGGCAGCAGGCCACCCCCGGGCAGCAGCCCTGCCACGGCATTAGCTGGTGCCAAGAGAGACAAAGCCTTAGTCTCATCAGGAATGACTCCTGCAGGGAAACAGCCTGGCATTAGAGTGCATCCCAGCCCAGAGGCACCAAATACACAAATACACCCAGCAAAGTCTCCCTGATACACCACCTGAGTTTGTTGAAAGTACTTATGTTGGCTAAAATACAAAGCTTGATGGCTATTAATATTTAGCATTAACTTTTTTTGTCAGAATGCAACTTCAATGGGTGACAATTTGACTGTTCCTTTTTCTCTACAAAAGGTTAAGTTTCTAGAGCAAAAAAATAGCACAATACACACTACTTTGTTGTTAACACTGCCAAGGTTTCATCACCTGTACTCGATTTTTAAGTCATGAACCAAACGTAAGCAAGCACAGTCGGTTCTCCAGGGGTGAGAGTGCTCTCAACTTTCAAAAGCTGTTTTATGAACAACGACTCGTGTCGGCTGCTTCACTACAAAGCACACAGAAAAATCAAGATACACAAGACAAAAAAAGTTGGATTTAGGGGTTAATAATATGGTACAGTTCACTATGTTTTCTTTTACACCTACCATACAAATTTTGGCAAACTTAAAGAGAAGGGATGGGTGTTTTGGGTAGGGCTTTTGCTGACGTGTCACATGGAATGCGGTCCCTGCGGCTCTCCGGGAATGCTGGGGGTGTGTCTGTGGCTGGGATACACACAGGGATGCTGGCACATTCCTTACCTGTGCAGTAAAATGCATTTGTTCCAATATGTGCCAGCTTAGAGTACCAACAATGCTGCAGCCACCTGCCGTGGCAGAGGGGACTTGTGGCCCAAAGTCTTGCAGCCAGCTAAGACCAGGGGTTATTTCACTGCCTGCTCTGCACACAGAGTGCTCAGGGCCCTACTACAAACAATTGTGGAGGGAGTTTTACTCTATCCAACAGCAAAAGCCCTATACAGATGGATTAATTTGTTAATGTGCCCAAGCCCCCAAAATGAGAGTTCAATAAAACAATTTTACTATATATTTGCAAATACCAGTAGTGTTTCTGTAATACATATTAAGAAACTGCATCTCATCATAAAACATACAATATGTACAGGGCACTTAAGAGAAACTGGATAAGCTGCAGAAGAAAACTGTTGGGTGGTATTTTCAGCAGGGCCTGGTATATAGTTCAGGCTGAACCAGGGAAAAGAACTGTAAAACACAACAACAAAAAAGAAAAACCACTGTTAAATAAAGGTAATGGTTCCTCCCACCTATACTGAGAAGTGCCGATAATCTACACAAATGTACAATACACAGCACTGATATCTGGCTCGTGGCACTGAGCTGGCAGCACTTTAGATACCCAAAGTTATGGAGGGACAGGGGAAAAAGGTCATGGAGGCAAAGGGCAGGAATGCATAAATATATCAACATACCTACAGAGAGATTATGGGGTCATTTGGCATGCAAAATTATGTCTCAAGAGGATATTTATCAATTACAGCTAAACATTTCAAATTAGTGCAACTACAACATTTCTGGCATCTAAATACAAATCCTCAGACTTAGCTCGAGACACCTCATAGAAGATCTGCATCCATTAAAAAAAAATTCATGCATCTGATCCTCTAATTGTTTCTTTAAAAAGTATTTAAATAAACTACAATTTAAAAAAAGCAATGAGGCCCCTCACCAGTTAATTTTCATGCTTCAAGAGCTTTTTTTACTGCTGCTTTGTTAGAACCATGAAATACTGCATGAATGTGTAGAAATGAAAGAAAAAGAAACAGACAAAAGAAACAAACATTAACCAAAGAACCTAAACACCCCCCCCAGCCATCTTTAACCTTAAGAGATCCTTCCAAATCTAGGAATTAGCCCAGAGAAAATGACAAATACTAAACCTTACCGTAGCCTTTGTGTATAGTTCTATAACACAAAGCAACAGCCAACACCAAAGTGTCTGTGTGAGCTAAAACTTGGGACAGGGGGGGAATTATTGCACTAAACAGATAATAAACATTTGCTTTAGTGACAGGCAATAATCACACAGGTTCATTAGCACAGCAGAAATCAGAGAGAGGAGGGCCCCATTCAGCACATGCCTGGCTTTAAGCACATCAGCAGTGGCACTGTGGGTTGGAGAAATGCTGCTTCTTGTTCAATTGGGACCCTGGCAGGCTGAATTTTTGGGGAAAACTGTACTCCAGCACAGGGACAGAAGTATGGGATTATCAACCCAGGGGCAATACTTTACTGGCTGAACATCTCCCTAGTGATGTGCCAAGGACATTAAATTCTGAACTGTTAAACAACACAAGGTACAGCCCAGGAGTGACTCCTTTAACAGGCCCAGTAAAATATTCTACTTTAATAATTTGATTTTCTGAAGCAAAGCTGCTGGGCAGGTTTCTCTGTGTGCCAGATTTATCCACAGTCAGACTGACAAAGTGAAAAGCAGGTTTATCCTTGTAGGAAGAGTTAAACACTGGCATTATTCCCATGGGCCTCGGAGACTCTTCCAGCACCATCTCACTGGACTGCTGCTGTGTTTAATACCACACAGGGACAAGAAGCCTTTCAGCTCTGCTATTCTCCAGCAGTGGCAGCAGGAGCAGTAACTCCATTGCAGAAGGGGTTCTGTACCCTCAGGAAGCAGCAGGGCTCAGTCAGAGGCCACGCTGCACATTCCTACACTCCAGGAATTAAGATGGACATCTTTTAAGTTTAAGGTTTGTATCTTTTAAGCTTAAGGAATAACAAAGGTAAGATAAGACAGCTCCCCAGGCCTCAAGAGACAGCTCCAGCATGACAGATTACAGGTGTGAACCCAGGCCATGTACCAAACTTAGCACTGTAGTATGACTTAATCTGCAAGATTTTATTAAATTCAACCTTTCCCAGAAGTAAATCAAGAAATGCACAAGTACAATGGAAATCAGTTACTTCTAAAGCAAGTCTAGAAGAGTTTAATAAGACTTCTGTAAGAAGAGGTGTCTTCTCAGCACTTTGCTTTTAAGGTAAGTTCCAAAAACCCTGCTCATTGCCTTTCAAATTACTGTAACACCCTAAAATGTAAAAATAAAAAGAAGAAGAGAAAATGTAGTTAACAAGTGGTTACACCAGGAAAACACTTGGGGACTTGAGTGCTTGCTGGCCTTTAGTTAATGGCTAGAATCCCCTGTAGCTGCAGAGGACCCACTGTTTTTCAGTCATCTGGAAGGGCTTTGCATTTGCCTTCTCCACTACAAAAATCACACACACAAATAACAGAGAGAAGAGTTTATTATTTAGTGAAATTCTATTAAATATATCAAGGATGAACAAGAAAACTTGGAATTAAAAACTAGGACCAGTGCCCATGTGGCACCTCTTGGAAGTTGTCACTTTTGAATTAAACCGTAATTACTCAAACCCTTGGTATACTGGACTCCACAAGGAGAGTGAGGGCCTTTTTTGGGGCTGTTCCCAGATAAATGCAGTGGCAGCATATCCCAAAGGAATGTTAATTCCTCTCCCATGCACTCTCAGGGAGGGAGAAACCATTCTCATGAAGAGAGTGAAAGTGGCAAACAATTATTAAGGTAAAATTTCCTTAAAGTATCGACCTGTTTGCATTACAGTCTGTTTGGGAAAATGTCTCATGGAGACGGACACAGAGCAAAATTTGCACAGAATTCTGCCTAAAATGTTATTGTTCTACACTTGAAGACACACAAAACTTTCCACTTTGGTGTCACTATGTAAATAAACGCATCAAATCCAGGGCCAAAGGCAATATACCAAGGGTTTCAGAATGGCAGTCTCTGACGTGTTTGACATTGGACTACTGTTAATTTTTGTGCACTAGACAGGAAATCAACCACCACCCAAGGGTGGCCCCATAGAACATCAAACAAGTTACAAACCTTCAGCATAGGGAACGACTATGAGGGCTCTGTCAACGAACACAGTGTTTGTCAGGTGCTGGGCCACCACGGCCGAGTCGGGGTCGTGGAACTTTACAAAGCACACGCGCGACGACACCGGCAAGGGGGAGTCACTGCAAGAGACAGAGCCATCACTCAGGGACAGCAGGAAAGCACACAGATCAGCCCCAAAATGACACCATTTGTTACACTGCCTCACTTGGAGCTTCTCATCAGCTCTGTTACCACTTGCAACTGAGCATTAGTTCTGTTATCAGCTATAAATCCATGAGTGGCCACCTAAATGCAAGTTCCTCCCCGGCTGGGAGGAAAACTTGGCTGGAAAAAAAGTTATCAATTCTGTATCAGTTAAATTCCGTGCTTTCACACTCCCTGCTTTAGCCCCAAATTACTTATTAAGGTAAATTGTGAAATGAAGAGGGTGATGATTAAAGGATCGTTGTGACAAAGGCATGTAGGGGCAGGGCTGGGGTGATGGCTTTAACCTGCCAGAGGGCAGGGATAGATGGGATATTGGGAAGGAATTCCTCCCTGTGAGGGTGCTGAGGCCCTGGAATAGAATTCCCAGAGAAGCTGTGGATCCCTGGCAGTGTCCAAGGCCAGGCTGGACGGGGCTTGGAGCAGCCTGGGATGGTGGAAGGTGTCCCTGCCCATGGCAGGGAGTGGCACTGGATGGGCTCTAAGGTCACTCCCAACCCAAACCAGTCCAGGATTCTGTTTCATTTATCAACCCAATTCCACACCAGCTTCTAGACTAAACTTCACCATTCCCCCACATGCTGAGGAATGTCCAGTGCCAAGCTCCTGCCTGTCCCTCAGCAGGAAAGAACAAACATGAGGAAATTCAAGGATCTCAGGCAGGGAATGCTCCAGCTCACTGCTCTGTAGTGAAATGTGAGCACAGTAAACACAGACCTCTCCACAAGGTAGGTCTGTGCCTATTCCCAGCTCAAAAGAAGTGTCTGTCAACCTACAAATCCAAAACTGAGACGTTTCGAGTCACTTCAAAGAAAAACCAACCCAGAAACACCTACTTCCTACAGCAGGAAAGAACTGCAGAACTACAGCTGTGACTTCCCTAAAACCAAACCAAACTGAAAAACCAGATGCAGTCAAACCAGGCAAGGTCCAGAAGGGGTTTCAAGAGCTCCCATGTCCCAAAAGTGGGGCAGATTTTGCTTTAATTGGATGCACAAAGTGAAAGACAGGAAGAAAAATTGTTCTGCAGACAGAACTGTGGGACAGATAAGTTAAGTTGCCTCCAGAAGGCCCAGGGCAGGGAGTGGAAGCAGCACCAAGTCCTAAACCCTTGTTCCTACACCAGGCCAGAAGTCCAGATCAGCCTGGGGAGCTCTGAAAACATTCACCGATCCTGACAAAAATCTGCTTTTCCTACCTGGGTTCCCAGTCACAACTCCAAAACATCCCACTTCAAAGGCATCCCAGCAGCAGAGCACTTTGATCTAGGCTGCTGAGGCTGATCAAGCCTTTCAGCACTGGGAGTTGTCAGAATTCAGGGAACAACTCCGACACAACCAGACAGATCCAGGGTCTATTTCTGGCACTGCAAATGCCAAAAGCTCCCTCACCTTCAGCCCCACTGAGCCAAACACACACAACTGCCCCCAGTGTCTGTCAGACCACACTTTAATAACCTTACACCTAACCTGATGTGAAAAACTAAATTGGAGCCAGCATACTGCACCTTCTGAAGCATTAAAATTAGAAACAGCCACTTGCTCCCACAGCTTGCAGATTGAATAAACTGGGAAGTAACTGCTGTGATAAATGAGAAAAAAAACTTGAATCTGTTGGCTCTTTTGTGCCCAGGAACCCACAGCAGCTTGCCAAAATGGCGCCTTTTTTAGCCCATAAGTAATAATTAATAATACGAAATAGCAAGAAATAAAAAAGAATAAAAACATAATCCCAAAAAAGCATGAAGGTGTTTAACAAAATCACAGTAAAATTGTAAAGAAAAGTAAATCAAGGGGCGATGGCAGAGCTGAAGGAGTTACTGATATAAATTGTATAAAAATTACACAATTCATTACATAAATACAGCCCAGTATTTTCAGGCATTTTTAAAATGTCAGTGATAACAAAGGAATGTGAACCAGAGCAGATCCTATTGACTCTTCAGCAGATCCTGTTTACAGCCAGGAGTGCCACTGGGAATGCTTCAGGATAGCTGAGCTTTTTCCCAAAATAATGAACCTAAAATAACAACTGAAAATGTGTTAGGCAATGCTTCTGCAGCCTGACATTTAATTTACATCTGTGTATTGCACTTTTAAAATTGGTATTTTAAAAGTCACTCTCAAATCCAAGCCGAGTGAAATTCATCAAGAACTGGATGTTCTCAACAGTTCCCAAAAAAAGCCAGCATCCATCATTATTCTAATTCACCCAAGACTGAAACATTCAGGAATTGTCTCTCAGCCACTGGAATGCTGGGACACACAAGGATTTCCTGGGGTTGGAATACAGGAGACTCAGAAATCCATTCCCTCCACTTTTCAGTTTGGATGGACTTTTATGAAATATAAAATGAAGGTGAGAACCAGGCAACAGAGTCAGGGAAAAGCAGGAGGAGGAGGAGGAGGAAAATTGGAAGACGTCCCAAAGCTGGTGGTGCATTAAAGATGCAGCATGAAGCCAAGGCGTACAATAAATGGGAAACAGTGGATTAAATAAACTGGGAAAAGGAGGTGGGTGAGGGCAGAGAAGGAAAACCAGGAATTCAGAGAAGCTCAGGAAGTTATACATGATCTGGAAATGCAGGAGAATAAGGAAGTTCTGCAGCAGAGTGACACAGATCAAATGAGGGGGTGGAGCAACGGAAATGGGATTGGTTTCTCAAATACTACAGGCAAGGGAGAATCCCAGCAGGACCCAGGATAGAAAGGAATCCAGATTATGGGGACAATTCACAGATTACAATTTATATCCTCTACCCCTCCAAAACTGGATGAACGCCATGGGCAGGGAAAAGTCAGGAGCTGGAATTTGAAGGAGAAGGAACAGAAAAAGAATGTGTCACTACTGGAAAAGGTCCCCCTCTTTGGGGTGAAGTGGAACTGGGGCCTGTGAAGTGACCCAGAGCAGATTCCCATCAGCACAGGGAAAACCCACAGGAGGTGAGTGCCAGGGCCCTCCCTACCCGACTGAAAGGACACCAAGGTGCTGAAGCAATCTCTGAACAGATTAGTTAATGTGTATCTAAAGCTACAAAGTTTCAGAGACACAGATCACCTCCAACAACCTCCCTGAAAAACGAGACCAAGTGTTCCAACGCAGAGCAGACCAGGAAATGACTGCACCTGTCACAGGTGAGCTCCTGCCGTGTCAGTTATGCCAGCTGGGAACACAAAAATTCCATCTGGAGCTGTCCCTGCATTCCAGTTCCATACCCAGTCACATTCCATTTCTTTCTAGGCTCCAGTTCCAACCTGAAATTGCCAAAATTCAACCCGAAGTAGCTGCAAGAACACCACTGATCCCGTTTCTGGATGTGCAGGATGGCTGGGCTTCCCTGGTTTGTGCTAGCAGGGATTGAAGCCTCAATGAGGAAAAACAAATGCTTTGTGATAGTTTTTTCCCCTAAAATAAAAAAATCCAATTTTGCGTATTATAAATAAGTGATTATGTTCTTGTTTGATAAATCTTCATCATGGCAGAAAGAACACCTTTAACCTATTTAATGAACACGCAAAACAGGAAGATACAATGACACCAGGCTCTGTAAATCAATCAAACTGGCACAACCCTCACCACTGCTAACACCCAAGTTTTACACTGCACCAGAAAGGATTCTGAAAGCATTTAGTTACATTAGAATTTAGCGTACGTGAAGACATAAAGATTGACTTATTTCTTTTTTCGTTTGTGGCTATTTACGAATTGCCAGGATACCTGATACTTTATTTTCAGTTATATACACACTTTAAATGTGCATTATTTGTTCTAATTTGCATGGAATTTCTCGCAAGATGCACAACTCAGAAATGTATTTGTCTGTTAGTGGTTACCTTCCTCGTTAGCACAGACTTATTTGCAAGAAACACAAATATTAAAAGTGTATTTTTTGTAAATTAGTGCTTAGCTGCTCTAGCACAGAATTCTTTGTACCAAATGCATTTTTATATATCTAGAACTTTTGGTCCTATGGAGGCGACGCAGCCAGCGGAGGCGCAGTGGACACAACCCTGGACAAACAACTCCTGGAGACAAACGTGAATTTCACGGGAGCCGCACGTGTCACTCCACGCCCTACATTAATCCCCGCAATCCCGTGACCGAGCAGCGCCGTGCTGGGAACACCAACTCCTGGGGTGCGCAGCGAGAGCCGCCTCCGCGCCGCCCCGGGCCGCGGCCGGGCGGGATCCC
>VXAD01009151.1:40136-51448 GCA_013399195.1 Dicrurus megarhynchus
GCATGTTTCCATCGGCTTGTTGTCAGCTCTGCAAAAGTGTGGCTAGAACACAATGGACTGTAGGGTGACTATAGGGACGTGTGTATTGTATGTGTATGTGTGTGTATATATGTATGTATGTACATGTGTATGTATATACGTATTTATACACACACACACACACATGTGCATGTATCCATCCATATATATACATCTGTCTCTGTATATGGTTGGACCTAGATGATCATTAAGGCCCTTTCCAACCCAACCCACTCCACGATTTTATACACGGAAAGCATGCCGACAGTGGAAGCTTGGAGCAGACACTTGCGGGGTTCAGCTGACGGCTGTGTTTGCGCTGCAGTGCCCGAGCACGTGTGGAGGATTAACCTGGACGTTCCGGAGGAAGCCCAGCAGAACCTGTCCTTCGGAGCTGCCGATCGCTGGTGGGAGCAGACGGACCTGACCAAGCTGATCCTGGCCTCCAACAAGCTGCAGAGCCTCTCGGAGGATGTGCAGCTGCTGCCCGCCCTCACCATGCTGGATGTGAGTACAAGGATTCATTCCTTGGTGCTCTGACGGTGCTTCCGTGTAGGACGTGCGGAAACGTTGTCATGGATCTTTGTTTTCCATTTCCCTGGTGTGTTCTTTTCACAAGGGCCTGGAGTGCCAGGACAAGGGGGAATGGCTTCCCACTGCCAGAGGACAGGGATAGATGGGATATTGGGGAGGAATTGTTCCCTGTGAGGGTGGGGAGGCCTGGGAAAAAACCCTGCAAGCTACAAATTAGTAACTGTATTCTAAAACCTCTGTTTTCCAGGTGCATGACAATCAGCTGACATCGCTTCCTTCTGCTTTAGGGCAACTTGAAAATCTCCAGAAACTCGATGTCAGGTAAGGCCGTGTTACAGAACAAACATGAGAAATACTGCAGTGACTTTCAGGTGTGAGTGAGAGATGGCAGGACATCAACCTTTCTTTCAAAAAATTAATTCCAGTTGCTAGCTGTAGAGTATTATTATGTATTATATTTATATTATATTATATTATATTATATTATATTATATTATATGTTTTGGATCAAAACTGGTGGCCTTGTGTTTGTTGAAATTGTTTTCACTGATCTTCAAAGTCACAATTGCTTGGAAGATGTAAACAGTGATGTTCTGAATAACGATACACTAAATATCTGCATTTATTTGCTTCAGTCTGGCAGTTCTGAGGATGAAATATTTCCAGTCATGAATAATGCACATTGTAAATAACTGTAGATCTTGTTTGTGCTGGAAGGTTCAGAATCTTCTGTTTACTGGGGTAATTTTGTAAATTTGTGCACAAGGAGAGGTTACGCTGCCACTGCGTGTGTGAAATACATAAACAAAAAAACCCTGGGATCTATCTGGAATGCTGTAAATTCAGAGTAGGATTAAAAGTCTTCTAGACCAAATAAGTAAAGATAGTTAATTGTTCCCAGGAGCCAGGTTTTCCTTACAGGTGGCAGTGTCCTGACCAGCAGGCTGTGGGACACAAACGTTCTGTGTGCAGTTACATTCCTAAAAACTGCTGAGTGTTTGTCCTTTCCCTTTGTGTTCCATGTTTCCACCCCAGCCACAACAAGCTGAGGAGCCTCCCCGAGGAGCTGCTGCAGCTGCCCCGTCTGAGGAGCCTCCTGGTGCAGCACAACGAGCTGAGCCTCCTGCCCGAGGGGCTGGGGCAGCTCCTCACCTTGGAGGAGCTGGTAAAGCACAACTTCAAACCTATTTCTTTGTTTGGAAAGGATTTACCCTTGTTTTCCCACTGCTAGTTAAAAGATCCCGTGGGTTCAGTGGCAGAACTTGGCGAATATTCTGGTGACTGTTCTGATGTCAGTTATTGCACGGTGGGGTTTGTTTTTAGTTTGGTCTTGGTTTGACAAATATTTTGGGAAAGCTGAAATCCCCGGTGATCTGTCAGTCCTGGGATATTGTTTCTTCCCTCACACTTGTGCCAGTTGTCAGCCATCTAATTTTACTGTTCAGCCACTAATTAACTTTGCACTAGCAGCACTCCTGGGATGTTTCAGACGCCTCTCATCTCTCTCTCTCTCTGTTTCAATCTGCAGGATGTGTCCAACAACCAGCTCACAGCCATTCCCACCAGTTTTGCTCTGCTGGTGAACTTGGTGCGGCTCAATTTGGCCTGTAACCAGCTCAAGGAGCTGCCTGCAGATCTCAGTGCCATGAAAAGTAAATCACTTTCCTCGAGTTATTAAAAACAGCCAGTGCTGTGCTTATGTTCAGCAATACAGTGCAGGGTTTTAAAATATATCCTTAAGGAGTTGCTGTTTTCTCAAGAAAATCAGAGTTATTACTTCTAAAACCTGTTTGGCAAAATGTTGTTGCGTTTATTTTAAATTAAACCCCAGGATAATTATGCTGCTGTAGAAAGGTATTTTTATTTTCTCCTCTTTCTTTCACTGCACATTTACCTCCACAGGCTTGAGACTACTGGATTGTACCAAAAATTACCTGGAAACAGTACCTTCTAAATTAGCAACCATGGCATCCCTGGAGCAGCTTTACCTGAGGAAAAACAAACTGCGTTCCTTGCCAGAGTTTCCCTCCTGCAAGTTACTGAAGGTGAGCTGGGAATGGCTGCTCTGCTGGAAATTTGCTGTAAACTTTGAAATAATGACAGTTGCTTTAAACACAAGCTTTTGTGAGGTGCTGTGATCAAAACCAGATGACAGCTCTGTGTTTAGAGCTCTGTTTAATGCATCCCCACATGCAGCTTCTCTTATGTCCTCATTATTCAGCCTTTTGAAAGATGAGTTTGCACAACTTTCCAGATTTGGAAAATAAAAAGTAAAGTCATTCCTTCAGGAGAGGAATGACTGAAAGCTGGATCTAATATTGCCTGCAACAGTTATTTTTTATCTCTGGGAACTTTTTCTGGATAAATTCACTTTGTTCATTATCATTTTTTCTTTGTAACTATGGAGAAAAAATACTCTTCTTCCTTTTAACATAATCAGGTTATATCCAGGTATTTTGTAGGCAGAGGAAAGGGAATCAAGATCTTCTCCACATCATCATACTGATGACTGCTGATGTCATGATTTAGGAGAGAAGTTATAAAGGAATTTGGCCACAGTTGTGGTGTGCTCTTTGTTCCTGTAGGAGTTACACGCTGGGGAGAATCAGATTGAAATCCTGAATGCAGAGAATCTGAAACAGCTGAGCTCCCTGTGCGTGCTGGAGCTCAGGGACAACAAGATCAAGGCAGTGCCTGAGGAGATCACGGTGCTGCAGAAGCTGGAGAGACTCGACCTGGCCAACAATGACATCAGTAGGTAATAGAGGCACCTGGGCTGGGGCTGGGTGGTGGCAGCTCCTTCCTTCCCGGGGGAAGGGCAGTTAAGGAATGACTCAGTCATAAAAGGAAAGAACCCTCTGTGTGTTGTGGGATTGCTGTGATCAAACTGGGACTTTATAAATGTTCTGTGTTCTGCCTGTGACTTACGTGGGACGTGGAAGCGCTGTGAGGAGCAGCTGAGGGAGCTGGGAAGGGGCTGGAGCCCCAGGAGCGGCTGAGGGAGCTGGGAAAGGGGCTCAGCCCGGAGAAAAGGAGGCTCAGGGGGGACCTTGTGGCTCTGCACAACTCCTGACAGGAGGGGGCAGCCGGGGGGGTCGGGCTCTGCTGCCAGGGAACAGGGACAGGAGGAGAGGGAACGGCCTCAGGCTGGGCCAGGGCAGGCTCAGGGTGGACATCAGCAGGAATTTCCCCATGGAAAGGGAGGTCAGGCCTTGGCAGGGGCTGCCCAGGGAGGTTTGGAGTGCCCATCCCTGGAGGTGCCCAAGGAAGGGCTGGAGGTGGCACTCAGGGCTCTGGGCTGGGGACAAGGTGGGGATTGGGCACAGGTTGGACCCAGTGGTCTGGGAGGGCTTTTCCAACTTAAATGAATCTGGGATCCTGCATCTTTTCCTTTGAACCTGAGCTTCAGAATCCCGTCTGACCAACCATTGCACATTCTTTAGCAGTTGGTTTGGAGCTGCTTTGGAATCAGTTGTTTCCCTCTGCAGGTTGCCTTACACACTGGGGAACCTCCCTCAGCTGAAATTCCTGGCACTGGAGGGAAATCCTTTGAGAACCATTCGGAGAGACCTGCTGCAAGTAAGCACTGAGGCTTGGTTGTGTTGTGTGTGAACATTTGCACAGGAAGGACCTGGAGCTGCTGGAGACGGTTCAGAGGAGGCACCAGAATGATCAGAGGGATGGAGCAGCTCTGCTGGGAGGAAAGGCTGGGAGAGTTGGGATTGTTCAGCCTGGAGAAGAGAAGCTTTGGGGTGACCTCACTGTGGCCTTCCAGTGTCTGAAGGGCCTCCAAGAGAGCTGGAGAGGGACTTTGGTCAAGGGATGGAGTGACAGGGCAAGGGGCAGGGATAGATGGGATATTAGAAAGGAATTGTTTCCAGCCTGGCCCTGGCACAGGGTGCCCAGAGAAGCTGGGACTGCCCCTGGATCCCTGGCAGTGCCCAAGGCCAGGCTGGATGGGCCTTGGAGCAGCCTGGGACAGTGGAAGGTGTCCCTGCTCATGGCAGGGTATGGAGTGAGATGGGCTTTAAGATCTTGTCTTAATTAAGGATATAGGATTCAGTTGTCTGTTCTCTTGTAGGGAGGCAGCAAAGGGAGGATGTGAGTTGTTCCTGAGAAAAGGAGTCCTTAGGGCAGCAGGGAGGCTGGAGCGTGGGCACTGCTCCTGCTGCAGAATTCCCCAGAAATCCCCGTGTTTTCCCTGGCAGGCCCCTCTCCTCGCTGGTGCTGTACATTCCTACTTCTGCGCCTTTGCCAGGGTTGTAAAATCAATGTTCCCAAAGTGCTGGGATGCTCCAAAAATAAGCAGCACTGACAAGGCTGTGTTGCAATGAAATCTGTAACATCTGTCAGGAGAGGGAAACCCTCGTGCGCCTGACTGAGGGAGCAGAGTGTGCACTGAGTTAATGAGCACTTGTCCAAAGTGCTCCTGGAGAGGAGTCTGAGTCAGGGCTGCTGGAGTTCTGCTATTCCCTGGATTGCTGAGGATTTGCTGCTTCAGCTGGAATTGTCACTGCTGGGCTGTGTTTCCCACCTGGGGCAAAGGCCAGGCACGAGGAGTCCGTCAGGCCGTGTTCTATTTGTACTGCCTGGATCCATCACCAACACTGTAAATCCGTGTGGCTGCAATTTTCTGTGCCTGGCTGGATTTTTCACAGTTGATTTAGAGGAGCAATTGATGGAGGAGCTTTAGGGCTCCCCAGGTGCTGCTTGGAGCAGGTGGATACTGAGATAAAGGACTGGGTGAGTGCAGTGGAGCAGCAGATTCTTCTCTTCTCCAGCCCTGCCCAGCTCACCTTCTCTTCCTTAGGCCTCTCATTCCAGTCCCAACCCCATTCCTGGTTCTTGATGAATTTCCAGTTGATTTCTGTTAAATCCTCGTCTGCTTTTGTTACCTCCCATGCCATTACTTGGCTCTGGAGCTTTGCCTTGCCCTCTGCTTTCCTCTCCATGTGTGTGTTACTGAGATTTGAGTTTGACCTTCACCCTTCCCTCACAGCTTCCCAGCTTGTTCCCTGTTGGCTTCCCTTGCCATGCTCAGCATAGCCCCACCTCTCCCTGCCTGTCTCCTTGTGACAATTCCTTCCTTTCCAACACCAACATTCCCTTCATCCCTCTGTGTTCATCCAGTCTCATAGGCTGTGTCAGCTGGAATGAGAAATGTTCGTTCACATCCAGCACTTCAGGTCAGTCCCTGGTTCTGAAACGTGTAAAATCATACCCCAAACCTGCCTTTCCCCTAAAACAAACAGTCCAGAGGAGATGGGGCTTCACTACTCACAGGTTATGCACGTGGCAACTGTGTCTGACCACTGGAAGTTGCTGTGAGAGGACTGAGGGAGATCTTTGGAGCTGTTAAAAATCCCTGCAAATTACACCAACTGCTGTGATTTTCCCAGAGTTGATAATTTGGGCCATAAAAAAGTAGCAGAACAATGAGCAGTTGGCTTCCCTGACAAACTGTAAATGTCTTCTCCACGGCAAATTGTGCTGGAGCTTCTTAAAGGGAAAACTAAGCCCATGGGAACTTTTTTCCTTGCTCTTGGAAGTGGCAAAAATCTTCACATAAGGAGCTACGAAAGTGGAGCCTGAGGCTGTGATTCACAATCAGAAATTTTCAGCTGGAATAAATAAAATTCCAGCTAAGCAAGTTCCCAGGCTGCTGTGAACAGGGTTTTGCTGTGGGATTTGCAGTGGGATTTTTAGTCAGGAGTGCTGTGGGCTCCACTTGTGTGCTGGAATTGTCCCTCTGCATTGTCCCCCCAGCTGCACAAACACTGCTGACTGACTTGGGTTTTGTTTATTTTTAAAGAAAGGCACGCAGGAACTGCTGAAATACCTGAGAAGCAAAATCCAAGGTATGTTGCTTTCTTCTACTGCGTTTTAAAGAGAATATTCTAAGAAATTAAAATAAATTAGAATTTAGGGCGTGCAGTTGTTTAAATCCTGCCCTGTGAACTCGACAGAGGTTCATGGAATGCTCAATGTGGTGAACTCCCAACAGGGAATACCATTGTGGAGAGCACAATTAATTCATGTCTTGCATGTCCAACACTGCTCATGGTTTTCCCCTGCCTCTTAGGGCATCCATGGAGCTAAAACAGTGCCATTCCTGTTTCTGGAGAGATTTAAATTGGAAAATTCCTCTTTTTTTAGCTTGTTGCTGCCCCTTTTGCATTTCCTTAACTACTTGTGGTTGGGCACAGTTGTTAGTAGGCTTTTTTTCCTGGATGCTGGTGAATTTCCAGAGAGTTTTGCTGGATTCCTTTGAGTGGAAGTTGGATTTATGGAATGGTTGGACTCACCCTGCTCAGCTGGATGGGAATTCCCATTTCAGGTGTGCAGGAGCTTTTTCATGTGGCTTGTGGGGAGTAATCAGAAGGGACTTCATAGAGGAGGGTTGGTAAATATTAATGCTTTAACTGGAATCGTGGTCAGATGTGCTGGTGTGGATAAAGCTGCTCTAGATCATCATTTCCAGTCAGAATTCCCTGGTTTTTGTAGTTTCCAGCTTCCTACCCCATGGAGCAGAGTCTCACAGAGCAGCCACCAGCACATCTCCAGTGCTCCCTCCCCTGCTTTACAAAGTCCAGGTCAACCCTTCTCCCTCCCACACCCTAAAAGAACCCCCAAACCCAAGGTGGCAAAAAACCTTTATTAGGAAATGATTGGGATAATCTGAATCTGGTGGTCTTCAGTTGAGCCAGGGCAGAGCAGGATTAGAGGGGGGTGGTGGCAGCTGCCTGGGGCCACTGAGAGCAGCTCAGCTGTGTCCCTGCACCCCTCTGGTGTCCCCAGATGATGGACCTGGCCCAAATGAAGAGCCTCCTGTGACAGCCATGACTCTTCCCAGCCAGTCCAAGGTCAACGCCCACGCCATAACCACACTGAAATTACTGGAATACAGGTATTTGGGAAGAGTACCCATTCCTGAAGTTGTAAGAACACTGTCCTATTTTATGCTTGTGGGTTTTTTCCCCACCTTCATTATACACCAAGCTGTCCACAAACCCTGCTGCATGTGGGCATTTCCCCCTATAATTCCTGTGCTTGGGAATAGGCAGGTTTGGATTGTGGGGTTTTAACTATTTTTTTGTATTATGAAATATCCTGCAATAACTCACTGAAGTGCTGAATCCCTGCAGGTGCTTTTAGTATCTTTGAAACTCTTTATGATTTTCACTAAGTCCCACAACACCTTGTAGTAGGGGAATGTCTGCCCAGTTATTCCTTAGATGGACCTGGAAGGGTTGGGAAAGGGAAAAAAATCCCGTTTGGTGACATTGCAGACGTGGGGCAGTGGTGAGAGCTTTCTGCAGCTGTTACCTGTGTGTTCTACTCCTCATCTTCTCTAAAAGAAGGTGGAAATGCACTGTTAATTAGCAGGCAGTGGTTAATTGGTGTCACTCCTGTCCCAGTGACAAGCAGGCCGCCGAGATCCCCGCCGCCGTGTTCGATGCCGTGGGCACCAATCCCGTGGCCACCGTGAACTTCAGCAAGAACCAGCTCAGGGAGATCCCCCCAAGGTACTGCTGGGAAGGGCATTCCCAGCTGGGATTTCCTCTTGTGCCTCTGTTTCAGCATCCTGTTCTCTCGCTGAGCTGCTGGTGCTCTGCGTGCACACAAACCCAAGTGCGGGGAGGCACCGGTGCCACCCTCGTGTGCAGGGGGGGCTGTGCAGTCACCGGTGCCAGCCACGGCCAAGGAAAAGCTTTCCCTGGCACTGCTGGGAAGAAGCAGTTCCTCTGTGTTAGCAGGGAGGTTGCTGCTCTCTGGGAGCCCAAAAAATCGTCCACACTGATTTTTGAGGGCACCACCACCCTTGTGGGGGTGATTTATTCCCAGGTGGGGTGAACATTGAACCTCTGGCACAGACAGCTTGGAGAGGTGCAATCCCAGAGGGAAAAAAGGCTTCTAGAGACTCAGTTTTGGGAGCTGCTGCTTTGTCACTTTTTGTGTGAGAGGCTGCTGCATTCCCTGGGTTAGGTGTGGGGGAGTGTGCAGCTGCCTCAGAATTCCATGCTGATCCAGACAGGAGACAGGAGTGTCTTCTCATTTAATTGCCTTTTGTTTTAGGGCTAAAGCAGAGATTCTGTTTGAGGGGTTCAACAGGGAGCTTCTTGAGCTGTTAAAACCTTTACACCAAAGCATGTTAATACAATAAATGACCTTCCACAAGCAGCAGCAGATATTCCTGCAATTCGTAACAGCACAACAGTGAGCAGAAACAAAAGAAAAAAAATATGAATTAAAAAAAAATAGGGAAAAAATAGGAATTTCTGTCAGTTTTTTTTGGCTGCAGAAGAAGGTGGATAAAGTCTGTGTTAAAACATCTCCAGGGCAGGAGGTGGCAGTGATGTCACCTGTGCCGTGGTCTCTGCAATAGCTCCTGTCTGCATTTACTGAGGAGGCTTTGGTAGCATCATTTGTGAGAGAAATCACTGAGAGGAAATGCAACCTGATAGGTGTAGATAAATGATCTGAGCTTTGCCTTACCCCAAGTGTAAGGCTGGAGGAGCAGCAGCTCTCACAGGTGGCATTCCATGATCTTCCCAAAATCCCTTCAGAAAAGCCAAGAAACACAACATGTCCTTGATTTGTGGAATAAACCAGGGGTTTTAATAACTGAGAATGCAACCACGAGCTTCCATAATGGAAGCATCTTCCTTCTGTGCTTCAGGCTTGTGGAGCTGAAGGACTCAGTTTGTGATGTCAGCCTGGGCTTCAACAAGATCTCCTCCGTTTCCTCAGAGCTGTGCCTGCTCCATAAGTTGACACATTTGGATCTCAGGTTGGTGATGTGTGTTGCACTTCCTTCCCTGGGATCTTCTTTCCCTGCCTCCCTACGGCATCCATCTGTTCCAGTGGGATGGCAGCACTGAAATCATCTCTCACTCCCAAAATGCCTCCGTGGCAGAGCCGCAGTAGGACGTGGCCTAAATTTGGGCCTCGCTTAAAGAAAACACAAAAAGAAATGGGCCGGCTCTGAGACTTGTTGGAGGAGAGATCCTGCCTCAGTCAGGAAAGGGTTCTGAGATGTTGCTACTTCAAAACACTCCCACCACCCCCCAGAAGAAAACCACACCAGAACATCCTGGGAATTAGGACAGGGAAGGTGCAGATTTTGTTGCACTGCTGGAAACAGAGGCAAGAGATGGTTCCTTGTTGTCACCTTGCCTCCTCTGACTCCTGAGAAATGCTCCTGACATTGTTTAGATCAGGATTAGCTCAGTCCATGGATTTTGGGGAGGTTTAGAGTGACCTGACTGATTCACTTTGGCTCCAGGATCTGTGCACTTTGATAAGCTTCCCTCTGGGAACAAGGAGCTGAATTTCAGGCAGCTTTGTGGAGTTGGTGGGTGCTTGGGAATACTTGGGAATCTTTAGAGGACAGGCTTTGAGTGTCCTCCTGGCAGAAATGGGAATCCATGGCATGCTCCTGCCCCCGTTACGGGGCAGTGAACTGCCCCCAGACTGTAGCTGATCAATGTGATCAATATGTTCTGTCCTGGGGATTCTCAGCCAGAACCCCGACTAAGTTTAGTGATTGTTGTGTGTCTTCCTTTGATTACAGGAACAATGTTCTGACAGCCTTGCCCGAGGAGATGGAGGCACTGAAAAGACTGCACACAATAAATCTTGCTTTTAATAGGTGAGCAACTGTAGGTTTTTTTAGCACAACAATAAAAGGAGCTGGGCTGAATTTGACACAGTTCTCCTGTGATGTGAGAACAAGGAGCCACTTCAGCGAGCTGGGGACTCCTGTTCTGAATGCCCTGTTTCTGACCATCCCTCCTTCCTCTTCCTGAAGGTTTAAGGTGTTTCCCAGTGTCCTGTATCACCTGCCAGCCCTGGAGACCATCCTGCTCAGCAACAACCAGGTGGGATCCATCGACCCTGTGCAGCTGAAGGGGATGGAGAAGCTGGGAACGCTGGACCTGCAGAACAACGACCTCCTCCAGGTGCCCCCAGAGCTGGGCAACTGTGAGAACCTCAGGTGTGTGGGGTCGTGGGGGCCTGGTTATAAACACATGTTCTGTCTGAATTCTTCAGGGAAGGTTTGCCAGAGGAAAAAGCACCCATTGGCAGGGCACTGGGTTTGCCCAAAAAGGGTCACACTGACCGTTTGTAGAAAGGGCAGTTTCTTACATAACCTCTTCCCTAATTTCTCAGTATTGCGGAGAACTGGAGGAGTTGTTTCATCATTTCAAGCTGATGTTGGGGTCTGTTGGTTGTGTGAAGCTCATGGTGGAGCTTTGGGTGATCACATTTCCTGTGCTCCCAGTCACGCTGCTGGTGCACCACCCGTTGAGCAGGGAGGTGGGATCAGCTGACCCTACTGCTCCCTTCCAGCCTGAGCCACTCTGGAATTCTGTTTCTGTATTCCAGAAGTTCTTTCCTCACTCCTGGCAGAGGCTGAAGGAGTGGGGCGTGTGCTACACCCCCACTGATTTATCAGCATAAATTAAAATTCAGCCGTCTCCAAAGCTCAGCTGCTGTGAACGAGGGAAGCAGAAACCCAAACTCCTTCAGCAGGACAGAAGAGGAATTACTCAGGAATTTCAAAGGCCTCAGAAATCTGTATGCAGTGGATGAGTGCGTGGGTACAGGAGTGTTTATCCCAGTAACTCATCCCTGTTTGCAGGAGCCTGCTGCTGGAAGGGAACCCGTTCCGTACGCCCCGCGCCGCCGTCCTGGCCAAGGGCACGGCTGCCGTGCTGGAGTACCTGCGGAGCCGCATTCCCTCCTGAGCCTGGGCA
>VXAD01009153.1:0-14439 GCA_013399195.1 Dicrurus megarhynchus
TTTTTTTAAATTTTTATTTATTTAATTTTCTTTTTTAATTTTTATTTTTTTAATTTTTTTTAATTTTTATTTTTTAATTTTTATTTTTTAATTTTTTTTAATTGTTATTTTTTAATTGTTATTTTTTAATTGTTACTTTTTAATTGTTACTTTTTAATTGTTACTTTTTTAATCTTGAAATGCTCAAAGCTGGAAGTTGTGTTTGGAGCGGTGAGGAAGAAACACCAGGCTGACTTCTCCAAACTGCAGGGAAGCCACTTGAGAGGAAGAAAAGTAATTAAATGAGTGCTCCTAAATGGCTTTTTTTTTAAAATTTCCACAGGATGGTTTATCAGTGGGAAACAGAAGGAAATTTAAAAAAAAAACTATAAAAAATATATTATATTTGTGTGAAGCAGCACAGAAGTGTTTATTGTTTTAGCACAAACACTTTTAAATGAATGAATTCTAACACTTTTAAATGAATGATTTAATAACATTTTTAAATGAATGAAGAAGTGTTCTGAGCCATCTCTCTGAGGTTTTTGATCAGAGTTATAAAATCACAAAGTATTTTTAAGCTGCACTAAGTCCCTGCTGCTTTAATGACACAAATTTGAGGTCGTTGGTTTAAATTATTGGGGAGAAAACAGAGAAACCTGCCAAATAAATTAAATTTTCACCCAATTTAGGGCCAAGAGAGCAGAACCCTGACCTTCCCAAGCCTGCCACGCAGTGAACAGCCACACAGCATCCGGGCTCCTCCCGAAATTTGGTTTTCAAAAGGTTCAGCCAGTCCTCCACGATCTGACTTGGGGGTGGTGCTCCATCATCAAACGGCCAGTCCTGAGGTGGGGGGGAAAAAAAATTCCATGAAATCCACAACCTCCAGCAGAATCCTGGATTTAGTAGGAAAATTAAAATAAAAAAAGCATAATAAACACAGTTCTGGGGGTGTTTTTGTTGGTGGTACAGGAGTTTGTAGGTCGATGGTACACTGGGATATTAAATGTTTAATAACCATTTAACTGTGCTCTGCCATAAACCCCACACCAACTCCTCTGCAGGGAAAGGGTTTGGGTTTTTTTTAGAAAAATGCCATTTGATTAAAAAAGATGTGAAAATCGATAGGTGTTTTCCAATAAAGGAACTCTGCAGAGTTCCTTTGAAAATCCTTTTTGTGCTCCGGGCTCTGTGTTCCTGAAAATTCCCAATTCCAACAGAGCAGCTCCTCCAGCTGCTGGGAATCAGGGAGTTACCAATCACCTGGGTGGTTTGAATTTGAAAAAAAACCACATTCACAGGCAGAAAAATGGCCAAAAGTCCCATTTTTGCTGTTGAAAAAGCAGCAAATGCAGGCCACATTTAACATCAATAATCCAAAATGCCGTGGGAGCAGCTTCCCATTTTCCTGAGCACACACAGCTTTTCCTGGAATTTGTGCTCCACATCTTTCCTCTCAGGCCCGAGCACAACATCCCACAATTTAGAATTTTCTTGGATGTGGGGAGTGCTGGAGAAAGGATGTAAAGGGGGGGGGGGGAATAAATAGTATTTTGTAGTTATTTAGCACTTTTCTTTAGATGATTGGGATGTATTTTACCACGAAAATTCCTGGATTATTCCACAAGCTCTGGAAATGGAAGGAAATTGCTTTGCAAGGAGCCCTCTCCCCTCATCAGCAACAAAAACCCCTTTCCTGGAGCACTTTAAGAACAGGTTCTGATGAAATCATATTCTCTGAAACCCAAAAATCACCAGAGTTTTCATTTTGAGACGCATTTCAACACTTCCTGCAGAGCAAACACAGCTCAGGAACGTGCTGCGAGGTGGGACTGAGTCTGAGAGCTACAAAACCCCCCAAAAATACTGAAATCACTTTATATGGGACGAATTCTCCGAGCCTGAAGAGTGCAGAGAACTCCTTTTGTTAAAATACTTGGAAAATTAAAAATATCTGGGACACCACAGCGAAGTCAAAGGCCACAGGAATAAGATCAGCAAGTAAAACTTGTTCTAATAAAAGGCTTTTATGGGATTTTCCACTCAATCCCACAGTGCTGCCTGGATTATTTTAGGGCTGTGGCACCCCCTGTCCCAGGAAGAGAGGCACAGACTGCAGGATGCTGCTTTTGAAACGGGGATTTCTGGGTTTAAATTAAATTAAATCTTTTCTTTCATGTCCACACCACTCCTGGGCTGGCCTGAATCAAGCCCAGCTGATCCCAGAGCATCCCAGCACTGATAAAACACAGCCCAGGATGAGGAACAAGAATAATCCTGGCACCAGGGAAGGAACTGCAGCAGAGTTTTGCAGGAATTTTTTCCTTAATTCCAAGTTCTGCCACCTTTGGATTCCTGCTGGCCAGGCCAGAATTTTTTTCCCTTAATTCTGAGTTCTGCCACCTTTGGATTCCTGCTGGACAGGACAGAATTTTTTTCCCTTAATTCCGAGTTCTGCCACCTTTGGATTCCTGCTGGACAGGACAGAATTTTTTTCCCTTAATTCCGAGTTCTGCCACCTTTGGATTCCTGCTGGACAGGACAGAATTTTTTCCCTTAATTCCCAGTTCTGCCACCTTTGGATTCCTGCTGGACAGGCCAGAAAAGCCATTTCTGAGCTGCCCAATGAATGAAAACAGTGATTAATAACCAGGATTGCACCAAGGGAAAACGCAGCTCTCCCTGGAGCAGTGGGAAGGGGAAAGGGATTTCTCCTCTTTTCCCTTTTTCTGGAATAGCCCAACAGCTCCGGGTCCATCCTGGCTGCAGGTGGTGAAGAAGTGACAGAACTTTTGAGGCGACAAAGAACCTTTTCTTGAAAAATCTTGGCAATTAGGAGCTCCCAGAGCTGCCTGAATCCGTGCAGGATGAGCCCATCCTGGAATCCCGTGGCAAGGAATTCCCACCTCCAACGGGGCGCTCCCACCTGCCCGTGGCGTTCTGGTGCACGGAGGGCAAAGAAAATCAGATCCAAAAAATCAGAGAGCGAGAGAAGGAGAACGAGGAAATATCCCTTGGATCCTGAAGATGAACAAAACCCCCTCTGATTGCCAAAAAAAATCCTCCCATAAAAAAAAAAAAAAAAATAAAACGAACCCTCCCGGTTTTGTGGCGTTTGCGTTGCGAGCCCTGCCACACGAACACAACCCAGCCCACGGGGAACTAAATCCATCCCCAGCTCCTGGAGCCCAGCCCTGCTGACAGACACGTGCAGGCAATAGTACTCCTGCACCCAGGGAACAGCTCATTCCCAGGGAACAGCTCATTCCCTACTTTCTCACTCTGCCATCTGGAAAAAAAAAAAGCTCCGGAGCCGCCACGCTCTACCCGTGATCCACTCCCGGCTTTGCCAAAATATTCTCGTTTTCAAGGGGTTTCACCTGAGTTTTTGACCTCAGCGGGGCTGAAGCAGACATGAAATGGTGCTAAAAGAGGTGCTGAGCTCCCCCAGGCTGTGGTTTTCATCTTTAATGTTCCTTTTTTACAGGCAAATATTGGCTTTAAATAGCGAGGTGTTATTTCTCAGCCGGGGGTAACTCGATCCCGTTTCTGAGCAGTGACAGGGTTCTGCCTGGGCAAAAAAATAATTTAAAAAAAGCAGGAATTCGTGGGGAAGAGTAGCTGGATTGATCTCCCTCCTGGAGCAGTGTCCTGAGGGTTTTTAGGCTGAGGGAAATGTCTTCAGACAGGAGATTCTGCTCAAAGTGAGAGGCTCCACACCAGGGCAGAGCTGCAGGAAACCCCATTTCCAGTTTTTTTTTAGCAAAGCTTCCTCAAAGAGCAGCTTTCGGTTCAAAATTGAGGTTTTAAAGCTTCTTGAGAACCAAAACCCTGAATTATTTTAGAAACACAAGCTCCAGAGCACTGCTCACCTCCTGCAGCTGCCCCACGGCCTGGTAAAGGTGGGAATTCCATCCCAGCTCCCCTCTGGCACAGGAATTCTCTCCCAAGCCCCAGCTTAACTTAGGGCTCAGAGGGATTCTACAGCACAATTTAATCCTTGCAGCCTCTCTGGCAGCCTGAGGAGCGTCCTGGGGAGAGGTTTCACAGCAGTGTGTCCAAAACCACCTCCATATCCCGAATCCCAGGCAGCTCTGGAAGGAGGAAAAACGCAATTCCAGAGGGCAGCCCCTGCTGGGAGCGACTTTTCCAACACCACCGAGGCCCACGTGGCTGCCTGGAACTGGAATCAAAGCATTGCAGGGCTGGAAGCCAAGAAACCTGCCTGACCTGGACGTGGAGTTTTCACTGATATGCCAGGATACAATTTTTTTTTTTTTTTTTTCCTTTCTCCTCACGGAAAAACTGCGGGAATTTTTCCTCCGGCTGAGCCACGGAAAGCAAGAGGCAGTGGGAGAGCTGCAGGAAGGTTGAGGTGCAATTTCTGCCCTCACAACACCCCAGCGTTAGTCAACTCCAGCAAAATAAACTGATTGTATCAGGCACACTCCAATAATTCCCGAGTATTGCCTGGAAAAACACTGCCTGGGAGCTCGGGGTGAGCACACACCTCTTAAAAAAACCTCCCCTGGAACAGCCAGACACCGTTGCACAACGGCAGCTGTGATTCAGCAGGGAAGGAATTCCACCTGCTGAACTGGGAAGTGCCACTCAGAGGTCAGCAGGGCAGGGTTTGATGGCATTTTGGGAAGGAATTCTTCCCCGGGAAGGTGGGGAGGGGCTGGGATGGATTTCCCAGAGAAGCTGTGGCTGCCTCATCCCTGGAAGAGTCTAAGGGCAGGTTGGAGCAATTTGGGATAGTGGGATGTGTTCCTGCCCCATGGCATGGATGAGCTTTAAGGTCCCTTCCGACCCCAAACATTCCAGGATTCCATGACTCTCTCCTGCTGCAGGCACTCCACAGAAATCTGCATTCATGTGTCACCTACAGGCTCAAAAGTAAGAGCAAGGAAAGGGAATTTTATCCACATCCCGAGAAAACCAACAGCAAAGCCAAAAAATGCCACGTCCAAGGGACGAGGACCAAACCAGGCTTCAACCCCAGGGCTGAACACCAGATTTTACCGAAATAATCACTGAAAAGCAAACAAAACATCTCAACAAATCCAAAAATACACAGAAGCCCAGTGAGTTTCTCAAACCCACCTCTACCTGGTGCTACTTTACTTTACTTTTGGCCAAGCTGGACCAGCCCCAAGCGTGAAGAGAGATCCCCACAAGTTCTAGACATGAAAATTCACATTTTTTTAGCCAGTTTTCAAGGCAACTCACTAGAACTTGAATTCCTTCTTTCTCGATTGGAGCTTGATCGTAAGTGGCGTCACAAACTCGCACCAAGGTTGTCACCCCGTACTTCTTCAGCTCCTTGAAGAGAAAGGAAAACACGTGAGCACTGCTGAATCATCAACCTCCTTTCTGTCAGCTCTAAAACTCAACGTTTTCCACACTTTCAGGGCACCGAGGTGGCTGCCCAAGGAAGGAGCAAGGCATCAAGTTGGTGAGGATGAGTTACAAGAGAAAGGACAAAAGAGGGGGGGGAAAAAAAAAAAAAGGCAATTATAAGAGCAAAGTTAAAATAGCTGCTGAAATCCTCCGAGCAGCTTCTTCTCCTCTTTAAATAGAAGCCTGGGACTGTTTGCTTCAGCCAGTGTTGACATTTGGAGGCAGGGAGGAACAGAACACACACCCCACCATATTCCAGCTTCCTGGTAATGCACTATAAGTAGCACTCGGTGCCAGATAAAGAAGCAGAGGATCAAACAAAAGCTGCTCCAGTTCACTCTGAAGGTTCATAAACCAAGCCAAATTTCCTCTGGTGTCTCAGCTGAATCCTTATTGCACCTCACAATTAGCAGGAATATCTACTGCAGAGAGACTCCTGGAAAAGGAGGAAAATTCTTAATAATGGGAGAGGAAATTAAAAATATGGAGCAGTGATATCTGAGCAGATCCACTCAGACACCAGTTGGAGATGACAGGATCCCTCTGGAATGACAAAGACCTGCACACAGCAGATAAAAACCTCTCTTGAGAGAAGCCAGAAGGGCACAAAGATGTGAAATCCACGGAGCTGCTGCTCCTCTGCTGAGCCCATCTGCCACTCGGCCAGAAAATGGAATTTTGCCGTATTTAGGACCCCCAGCACTTGGTGACCCAGCAGAGGCTTCTCATGGATCAGTTCTGGCACCTGAAATCCCTGACAGCTCTGGGATGGACAGGGGAGTTGGAGAACTCATCCTGGAAATTGAAATTTCACTTTGACTCTTGTATTTAATGCTCTGAGGGAAGAGAAAGCTCAGCTCTGACTCTTACCTGCTACTTGGAAAACAGCAGCTGAGCAAGGGGCTGATTTATTAAAAACAGGGCATTGTTTAATGAAAAAGAACATTTGGAGTCCCAGAATATCCAAAAAAAACAGGACAAGAACAGCAGAACCATGGAATGGTTTGGGTGGGAAAGGAACTTAAAGCCCATCCAGTTCCAGAGGACAGGGACACCTTCCCCTATCCCAGGTTGCTCCAAACCCCATCCAGCCTGGCCTTGGACATTTCCAAGGATCCAGGGGCAGCCACCGCTTCTCTGGGAATTCCATCCCAACCCCTCACCACCCTCACAGGGAGGAATTTCCTGTCTATTTAACCTAAATTTTCCCTTTTCCAGTTTGAAACCACTACTCTTGTCCAAGGAGTAAATCCTTGGTGGCAAGGGGGGTGTGTTTGTATCCCAAAATCCCAAATTTCAAGCCAAGAAATGCAAGAATTCAGAAAAAAAAAATCATCAGTGGCTCAGAAAAAAATCATCAGTGGCTTCTCTCCTCATACTGTGAGGAGAATGTGAATAATGAAGACAAAAACCCCTTAAATTTCAGGTAACAGGCAAAGCACCGAGCAGCAGAGGTGAGGAAGGACTGGACAGCACCTGAGCGGGAATTCTGAGGAATTTGGGAATTTTTTTGGCCTCCTTACCTCGATGAACTTGCTGAGGGTTGCATTGGTTGGGTTGTGAGTGATCAGGAAACGCAGATTCTCGTAAGTAATTTCCACGGGGGCTGGACGGTTCATAATGGCAAAGAAAATGTGTGAGGGGCCAAAAACAAAAAAAAAGAGAAAAAAAAAAAGAAAGAAAAAAATAAAAGAAAAATAAAAGGGGGGAAAAAACCAAAAAATCAATGACCTTGGAAACGTTTCACAGCAGAAAACATCAAAAAGACCACTAATATGCCTGGGATTGATCAGAGCTTGCTTTGACGGGTTTGCTCCTCAGGGATTTTTGCTCCTAGAAAAAGCAGGTTCGCTTCAGAATCCTCAATTCCTGGCGGCTGGTATCCTTCAGACTCCCGAAATTCCGACTACATGCAAGACTAGGCAGCCTGTTCTACATTTAGGCACTGGTGAGGCGAAGGAAGTAAGGGCAGGTTTTGTCTCCACTTGGTTTTCCTGGCGCTGAGTTCTGCCAGAGTCAGTGACGGGAATCTGCTTCCAACGGGCAGGAGATATCCCATAAATTTGAGCGCTTCCCGCGGCGTTCCCGGAGTCTTCAAGGCAAAGGGAATTCTGGCACGCACGTGGGGAGCCCCCTCAGCTCACTTGGCAGCCAGGGTGCTGTGCTGGGCCTGGCAGAAGTCTGCCCTGACGCTCAGAATCGCCATAAATGTGCCAAGTATCCTCCAACAGAACACCTGGAATTAGGGGTAAAAACAGCGGGAAAAGCTGTTGGTGCTTTCTGTTTCCATCATTGACCCGCCCAGAAAAACTCAAAATTAAACACTGGGGGAAAAAAAAAAAACCCAAATAAATAGAACTTCTGATAGGCCTAATCCCAAATATTGTGAATATTCTCTCGGGATTTGTTGTAATTCCTGCTCCTGGAGCCAGCAAGGATAAGGAATTCTCTCGGTGTCCCCCAGTGTCCTGGAATAACAGGGAACAGCACAAAGCCAACAGCACTTGGAAATGTCATGGGCACAGCCCCACCTGCTTGGCTGGAGCTTAAATATATAAAAAATAGAACACCTGGAATTGGGGGGGAAAAAACAGCGGGAAAAGCTGTTGGTGCTTTCTGTTTCCATCATTGACCCGCCCAGAAAAACTCAAAATTAAACACTGGGGGAAAAAAAAAAAACCCAAATAAATAGAACTTCTGATAGGCCTAATCCCAAATATTGTGAATATTCTCTCGGGATTTGTTGTAATTCCTGCTCCTGGAGCCAGCAAGGATAAGGAATTCTCTCGGTGTCCCCCAGTGTCCTGGAATAACAGGGAACAGCACAAAGCCAACAGCACTTGGAAATGTCATGGGCACAGCCCCACCTGCTTGGCTGGAGCTCAAATATATAAAAAATAGCCCCGCTGTGGCTCTATTTTCTGAACAAAACCAGCAGCAGGAGCAGGAGTAAGAGCAGAATTAAAAAAAAAAAAAAAAATAGAGTATAATCCATTTTTCATGTATTTGAGCTCTTGCTAGCAGATAAATTTCACCCAAGTTGAAATATCCCCCCAGAAATCTATCAAAGTGATGGCCAAATGGTCATTTAGCTGCAATAACTTTTAGTTATTCTCAATTATTTCAGTTCTAAGCATCATAACTTTTGCTTATTTGCAGCCTTATCTCTATTTACAGACCTTGGGCTTTAAAGGCAGCCAGTTTGAAGACCCAAAAATTCAAAATACTAAAGTTTCAGCAATAAAGGATGGAACAAACCATGAAATTTAGGGGGATGGAAACGGATTTATCCCAAACTACCTCAAAGGAGGAGCGAAATATTCAATTATCAACGTGGCTTTTCGGCGCTTTTAAAAATAACAAAGCCAAGGAATCACTGCTGACGCTTTTTTTTTGAGGGAAAAAAGGTTGAAATCAGATGGATAAAATCTGCCAGAAGTCACAAACTTTCTGCAGCTGGAGTGGAAAGGTCAACGTGGCACAGTGGAGCGAGGATAATTAGGGATAAAACACAGCCCCACGGAGCTCCCATCCCAAACTTCCGCAGTGCTCCGTGGTTAACGAGATCCTCGCTCTCAAGCAGGCAAATTAAGCACTGCGAAATTACCTTTTTCACTGCCATCAAGTCAAAAATCACCCAAAGAACAGCAATTATTCCCTTAAAGTACAGCTTTCAGTGCCAAAAATGATATTAATTAGCTTGCCAGAGGCGAGGGAAAAGCTGTTTTCAATCACCTCCCCCGACCTTAGCGCAGCTCCTGCTCTGAGTGACTGAAATACAAATTTCCACCACGGATCCTGGAATGTTTTATCCACGGGATGGAGTCTCAGCCCAGATGGGAGAGTGCCCTCTAAACGCATCAGACTCAAGTCCTCACATTTATCAATTCAACTCTCTCATAGATCATAGAAAATTTAAAGGTGAAAGCCTGATTAGAACTTCATTAAGGATAATAAAAATGCTTTTATGAATAATTTAATGGCAAAACGAGGAGAAAGGAGAAACTCCACTCTTAGATTTCCAAGATTTGGGTTGGAAGAGCCTCATCCAGAGCTATTTTTACCCTGGGAATTTGTATCAAATCAGGGGCGTTTTGGATACACTTCAAATGGAAGAGGGAATTCCACCCCAATTATTTGAAAAGGCGGTTGTACAAACAATTTACCAGCTCATTAAGAAGTGGAATATCTCATTTCCACGTGTCCTAAGCGTGGCAAGGAATCACCAACTCCTCGGTGACCTTGGCCAAGTCTCTTTTTGAGTGGCTCAGCTCCTCTGAAAAACGGGAACGACACCGGCTCCCCTTCCCAAAGGAATCTTCCTGAAGCATTTAATTAGCTCCTAGCTCAGGAGTGATTAAAAATGTGAAGCACTGTATTTAAGCCTGAAAAAGTTATTTCCAGCAGGATAAGGAGTGGATGTAGCACATGAGTCTAATTTTAAAAGTTTGGGTTACTGAAAAAGAAAAATCAGGCTTCTAATTAAGAAAACAAAAACTTATTGTCTACAACTCCTGATTTCCCCAAGTAAATACTTTATAAAAATTCTCCCTCCCCGTGTTACCAAATAAATTTGCACTTCAAAACCCCAAGAGATGCGACGGCAATAAATTGTAACCAGGTCTGTGGGCAGCAGCAAACAAGGAATCGCTTTTCAGCCAATTAACCTTCAGGTTTGATAGGCAGAAAGTGAGATAGGACGTGGAGAGGAACCAAAACATGACAAAAAATGACAAAAAATGACGTGGTTGGCCTGGAAAAGGGAGCAGAACATCTGAGGAGGAAGCAGAGGAGGAGGAGGAGGAGGAAAAGCAGAGACCCAGCAGGACAAACAGCCGGGAATAAACATTCCTGGAGCTGAAAGGATGTGCCCGGCAGGCAGCTCCCGGTGGTGTTATCAGGGAATGGTTATCAATCGAGATGGAGAGGTTATCAATCCGTGGGGGTGGGAGGGATTTAGGGAAGTTTTAACTGAACACACACAGAGATCCCACCAGGATTGGGCTCCCCTCACTCACAGCCAAGGGAGAGCCCGATCCAAAGCAAATTTGAGAGGAATTTCTTTTAAAATCCCATGAATGGGCAAAAATAAGCTGGAAACCTATGGAAAGGGCAGCCATTAAGCAGCATAAATCAATCAAGGTAAGAACTCATCGGGAGAGATGGGGGAATGAATTCCTGGCTTGACAGGAGACGGCTGGAAGTGAAAAGCCAACACACTCAGGATGATCTCCATCTCCAGGGGCTGCTGTGGCACTGATTCCTAAATCAGAGATTCCAGCAGAGCCAGTGGCTCTGGTAAATGAAAAACAAGGAATGACACCGTGAGGAATTCCCAGTCCCACCAGCTCCTCCAAAACTGAGCTGCACAAAGAGAGAGAGAGAGAGAAAAACAGCTCGGAACAGCTGCAGCTTCCAGGGATTGCAAAACACGGATCCCCCTGGAAAGGTCACTGGGATCCCCTTTCCAAAGGCCCCAGGGCACAGGATGCACAGCACTCCCTGCTAATTTGTTACTGGGAGTTAAAAGGGTACTTGGGTGTTTGGAAGGCCTCAAGCCATCCCAAATCATTTGGTTTCTCTAAGGGAGAATCCAGCGTTAAATCCACGAGCTGCTGGATTTTCCTCTTCCATAAAAATCTCTGGCATTCCCGCACGTGAAATCAGCAGCACAGGCGGATCCCATCAAATCTGCCATCCTGCCAGCAGGCCAGGCTTTCCCTCCCGCTCTGCCCACGCCAGGTTTCACTTCCCCTTCCTAAAAATTCCCCACCGAGTGACCCCCAGTGGATCCCTACGCCGCTGAAACGTTTCATCCAGGAGCATTTCCCAAGTGAAAGAAGCCAGAGACCTCCAAAACGAGCCTCAAAATTTAAACCACAAATCAGCAAGAACCTAAAAAAAAAAAAAAAGATCTTTTCTAAAACATCCTCTCCTAGCACACGGAGAAAAACCCCAGAACGAAATAGTTTTGGATGAACCCCCTTGGAAACCTTCTCTGAAGGAAACTCGCTCAGACTGACACGTGCCCGGAGAGGGGTGAGGTCAAAAAATTTCACTGTTCCACCCTGTCCACCCCCGCGGGCGGCTGGAGCTCCTTCCCAGCTCCCTCCCAGTCCCTCCCAGTTCGCTGACAAGCTCTGGGGGTGACTCACTCGTTTCCTTTCGCACCAGAGCTGTGTAAAAGCCGCGGCAGATACGGATCTGCTCGAGCAGGAGCACAAAAACCTCCGGATGGATGAAAGAAGCCTCAGCTGGGCCAAGTGACACGTCAGGAAATGGTGACAATTGTCACCTGCTCGGAGGGAGGACAGACCTGAGGCAAAGCTCGGGGAGTTGAGCTGCCATCCCTAAATAGGAGTGGATGCAGAAATCGCCCTGGAAACACTGGGAAGCAACTGGACGCTGCCATAATTCTTCCAGGAAGGTGTTTTATGCTCTTCCCTCTGTTCAAGTGTTGTTCTGACACCGGGGTTTTTTTAAAAACACCTTCCCCACCCATCACTTAAGTTTTTAGAGGATATATTTGAATGTTATTTGCATTCTGTGCCCAAAAAGTTGAAAGTTGCTGAAAGTGTTTGAAGTCAAAGTTGCTAAAAGTGTTTGAAGTCAAAAGCAAAAGGCCCTGCTGAGAAAAAACAAAAATTAAAAACGAAGCTCCAATCTTGTTTAAGCCACTGAATTATACTCAAGTAAAATCAAAAAATTACTTTCAGAAATTTGTTTGTGACATCAATAACTCCTTCCTAAAAACCAGAATGCTGAGTTGTCTAAGCTGGGCTTTGAAAACAAGGCCCTGCCTGATCAGCAGCTCCCTCCAAACAACTCAGACTAAATATTCTCACACTTCCAGCTGAAATATCAAACCCAACACCAAAACCCCATTAACAAGTCAAGCAGGACTTGAAAGCAACTTCAAAAATCACGCCGAAAACACAGAAGCTGCAGAGTTGAGTCACTTGCACCTTGCTCATCTCGCTAATTCGAGTTTGCCATCCACCTCTGCTGGGAAAGTGGAGCTGGCTCCTCTGAGGAGTTAAAGGCAGGCTGACAACCGAGCCTGGGGCTGACTGATAAATGTCACTGCCCCGCCACAAAGTCCCGATTGTTCCCAGTCACAGCCCATTCTCCGGGGCACAGCTCGGTTTTCAGCGGAGACAGCAAAGAATTGAACTTTTTAGCAGGGCACAGAGAGAAACAAAGGGCAACAAAAAGCTACAAGTAACAGCGACCCGAATGGAGCCGACCCGGAGAGGTCTTAGAGCTGAGAAAGGAGATTGCAGACTCCTTTAGCCCTTCACAATCAGCGAAACGAGCCACGGGATGATAGCAAAGCCTCTCTAAAGGGATTTTGTACTCTTGTATAAGAGCCTGAAGAGCTGCCAGGTTGTTCCAGCTCTCAGCTCACCTGCCCCAAAAAGAGCAACCTCCAAGCCAGCGGGGCTGATTTCCAATGTTTACACTGAGCTGCTCCAAATCTCCAGCTGTCAAACTGATCCAGAGGCACCGACAACACCGAGCTGCTCTCTGCCAGCGCAGGAACATCCCTGACAACGGGATCTGCCCTCCCAAAACACGGCCAAAATACACAACCTACATTTGGAATCCCAGGATGGTCCAGGTGGGAAGGGACATTAAAGCTCATCCATGGGCAGGGACACCTTCCACTATCCCAGGCTGCTCCAACCCAGCCTTGGACATTTCCAGGGATCCAGGGGCAGCCACAGCTGCTCTGGGAATTCCATCCCAGCCCTTCCCCACCCTCACAGGGAGGAATTCTTTCCCCGATCTCTAAACCCACTGTCAGTGTGAAGCTGTTCCCCCTTTGTCCTGGCACTCCACGCTTTTATAGGAAGTTCCCTGCTTGCCCTCCGCCTTTTCCAGCTGTGGATCACCCTCCCGGAACGTGCCTTTCCATGAATCACCCGGCTCTCCCTCCCAGGCCGCTCCACAGGTAACAGACACGGAATTCCAGAGCGGGGCAAAGTCCGGGCAGGAGCCAGGGAAGCAACCTCAGCTCTGCCCTGACTCACGGAAAGCCTGGAGCACTGCAAGAGAAGGATGGATCTCTGCGGGGAATTCAGCCTGGAATCATTCACTGAAGTTTATGAGGTGTAGCTAGAAAAAAAATTATCACAACTAGACCCTGAGTAAGATCCGCATTCCTGGCTGTGCATCCACACTCCTACCTTAACTCCAGCTGAGTTCGAGCTGATTAAATCCAAGTATTTCTACATGTTGAGTCATAAGGAGACTGAGTTTTCTGGCTGCTGCTACTGGTGGGTTTCTCTTTCTTTTTTTTTTTCAATTTTTTTTTTTTTCCTCTCCTTTAAATCCTAACTGCAGTTCTGAGTCAGACCCTGCCTGGTTCGTTCGGGGAGTTTCGAGGCGAGTTTCCATTTATACAGGAGCCTTTCAAAGCCAAATTTCTGCTGCCTTCCTCCTCCTCCTCCTCCTCGCCCCGAAACCGGCGAGCACAGAGTGCCCCGGGAGAAAATGCAGATCGTGACTAATCACACCCAGGAACCATCATGCGACTGAGGGGAGGCCACTTCCAGCACTTCCTCACCTGTGCTCCAAAGCCCCAAATCCCAAAGCTCAGCTCCTTCTCACCCAAAGCCCGCCCCGAGCTGACATTCCCAATAAATCCGCCCCTCCCTGACTCAGACCTTCCCGCAGGTCACTCGCAGCACCCTGGGCCACGCCAGGACTTTCCTGAGGCATTGCTCGTCCTAGAATTCATCGGCTCCCCCCGTCTTCCAGCCCCAAATCCCACAGGGCAGCCCTTTATCCAGACAAACCGGCCCCGGCCTTCGCAGCCCTGCCCCCACTCCAACCCCAGGAAAACCACCACATCCTGGACACCCTTCCCTTCCTGCTCCATCTGTCCCCCTCCAGCCTGAGAAATGTCACCCCCTCCAGCCTTTCCCCCTCTATTTTCCAGCCCTAAAAACAGAAAAACCCTTTACAGACCACCTCGAGGTTTCCCTTTCCCCTCCAAAAAAATCCTCAGCTTTTCTCAAACTTGTCCCCCCATCCGCACAGGAATAAGTA
>VXAD01009153.1:15415-30572 GCA_013399195.1 Dicrurus megarhynchus
CAGTGGTTCGGTCCTCCCGGGGGTTCCCACGGGTTCCGCTTCCCTGAGCCCGCGGCGGGACCGGGATCGGGATTTGGGAACCGGGACCTGGGTGAAGAAACAAAGGAACTTGAAGAATCATCCATGAAGGGGCAAAATTGAGGGCGGATCCACAGTGAGGAAAAAACGAACCAGCAAACCTTTGTCTCTCAAAATACACAGAGAAGCTGCTCAGTGCCACTTTGCTGGGTTTAATGGCTCTGCAAAGCCATAACTGGAGTCACATAAACTCTGATAATCAATCACAGGCCTTAAGGCTCTTTTCTTTCCTTCTTCAGCACTGTGTGACATCACTTGCCCCACACATGTCCTCTCCAAAGCCTTGTTCTCCAGCACAGAGCCAAGACAGGGACACCAAGAGCTCGTTCCCGGAGTGGGCTCTGCTCCACAGGAACACGGGGGCAGGCAGGGGAAGCCTCGGCTCCCACAAGGGCACCGCCAAGGCCCTGCTGGTCTCTGAAGGCCGGGGGAACACGCTGAGCCCTCCCTACCGCGGCCTGTCCCTCAGGGTGACAGTGGCAGGAGGGACACGCTGAGCCCTCACAGCGCCACTACCCCTGTACCTCAGGGCAGCACTGTGACCCGGCCAGGCCAAAATCTCGGTCCGCATACCCCGGCCTGGTCCCGGTCCCGGTCCCGATCCCCCCTCAGCCCCTTCCCGCGCCTCAGCGCCGCCGCCTGGCGGAAAGGCCGAGCGCGCAGGCGCGGCACCGCCGGGGCGCGTCCGGTGCATGCGCAGTGACTCCACCGAGGCACATCTTTCACAGCAGCCCCTGGGACCTATGTGGCGCTGGCGGGGCTGCTGAGTCGCCGGTTCGAATCCTGCCGTCGGCGGTTCGCGTGTGGTTCGCGAGTTCGAATCCCGCCCGCGCTCCCAATGCCATCATCGGTTCTCTTCCAGCTTTGATTTTATGATTCTATTTAATCCGTATTGGTGAGGCCGCACCTCCAGTACTGCGTTCAGTTCTAGGCTCCTCAAAGGCTTGTGAAAGGTCAAAGAACGTGTCTTGTGAGGCGCGTTTGGGGGAGCTGGGTTTAGTTTCAAGAGGAGGAAGCTGAAGGGGGACCTCATCGTTCTCCACATCCACCTGACAGGAGCTTGTGGTGAGGTGGGGCCGGTCTCTTCTACCGTGAGAAGAGTGATCTTACTGAGACGAAATGGCCTCAAGCTGAGACAGCGGAGATTCACAGTAGATATTAAAATTCTTACGCCATCCGGGCGGTCAGACATTAGAAGGGGCTGCTTGGGGAAGTGGTGGAGTCACCCTGCTTAGAGGCGCTGGGTGATGCGGTTTTAGCGCCTACAACGGCAGCGCTGGCTGAACGGAGCGGATGAGTCGATCTCTTCCAACATCCACGATTCCCCGACTCCGCGGTTCCACGGCTCCCCTCACGCCACCGGCAGCGCGGCGTTCCCGAGGGGGGCGCGACGGAGCATGCGCGGAGGCGCGCGGGGTGGTCCCGCGGCGGGGNNNGGTGGAGCCGCGGCCGGCGGGGCCTCAGGGCAGGGGGGCTCCGGTGCTTCGGCCCCGCTGGGTAGCGGCAAGATGGAGCCCGAGAACAAGTACCTGCCCGAGCTGATGGCCGAGAAGGACAGCCTGGACCCGTCCTTCACGCACGCCATGCAGCTCCTCACCGCAGGTACCGGGATCCCCCCCCGGCGGGGCGGGCACGGGCGGGGCAGCGCCGGGAGGAGGGGAGAGGGCAGCGGGTCCCGGTGGCCGTTCTCCGGTGCGAGAGGCGGGTAAAAATCGCATATTTCCTTGTGAAATCTCAGCTTAATCCGCAGAGCCGCAAGTTTTGTGTGTGTTATGTTGGTGGTTGTATTCTATTATATTGTATTAGCCGTTGCGGTGTAACGTCAGCCGGGCAGAAGGAGAATCAAGAGAATCAAAAACCCTTGCGGGGTTGAGATAACCGTTTAATAGTCGAAATAAAATGTGATGATGATAGTAAATACGCTGATAATAATAATTGTAATGTCGAGAGGGAGTAGAAACAAGCGCTACCCAATTCCTCACCGCGCACTGAGCGATGCCCACCCCATCCCCGAGCTCCTCCCAAGTGTCTCCCGCAGTTTATAGGATGGGAATGGCAGGCCGGGAGGATGGAATGGCCCTTTGGACAGTTCAGGTGACCTGTCCTGGCCACGCTCACCCCCCTCCTCCTGTTTGGGGACAGCTCCTCTCCTTTACTGAGAAGTCTTGGGGTAAACGCTGCTCGGGAACAGCCAAAGTCTCAGGGTGTTGGTAATGTCATTCCCCTAAAAATCCTCAAAAACAGCTGTTAGGGATAAAATTAGCTCTGCCCCAGCCGAAATCAGGGCGGCCCTTTCATCCCTGGGGGGAGAGAGAGAGAGAGAGGGACCAAAAAGGAACCTTTAAAAACCGGGGGTGGTGGCAGAGCGGGGGCTCCCACGGAGCGGTGCTTGAGTCCCGCTGAGCCCATTTGTGGGATTTTTCCCTGCTGGAAATCCGTGTCAGAGCCGGGCTCGTGCTTCTGCCGGGCCTGAGGAAGGACTGGAAATGGCAGTCTTTGTTCTGTGCCCAGGCGAGCCTTCTCCTTCCCCATCGCCGCTGTCCAATCGCCTGGCAGCTCGGATTTCCCTGGATCTCCCCATGCAGCTGCTGCACCGCCTTCGGGGCCTCCGTGCAGCCCATTCAGCTGCTCCCAGACGCCGGAGTCAGCTTAAAAAACGGGAATGAGTTCAAATATTCCCTGCCACTTTCCGCTTTCCGTGCGCGGTGGGGAGCTGGGAGGCTCCCAGAGCAAGGATCTGTTGGGATTTAATCTCCGTGTGAGCTCGCTGGTGTTTAGCATCCTGCTTGGAAATGATTTGTTTGGTCGAGGCTTAAAAATGCGGAGTTTTGGTGCAGCTCTGGAGGTTTTATGAGCTCGTTTAAATGCAGGGAATAATTCTTGGGAATTGGTGTCTCTCCCGTTGTGCGAACAACCGGCAGAGATCGTCACGGCGTCACTCGCCAGCATCTCGATCTAAGTAAATGAGTTTTATAATCCGATTTTCCATCAGTTTAATGGTTTTGATTAATAAAATTCTTCAGCCAGCTCGGTGGTGATGCCTCCCAGCCAAAGGAAATCCAAGGAGTTTGCAAATTCCCACACAAAGAGCAGCGTCCTGCAAAGCCTCCTTCACTTGAGGGGTGTAACGAGGATTTAGGAGGGTTGTTTTTTTTTTTTTTTTAATTCATTTAAAAATTGCTGATTGCAGCTTTGGGAGATTGAAAATTGGAACAGCTCCAGCTGTGGATATTTTAAAAATCACTTCTTTTTTTTTTTGGGGGAGGGAGCATTCACAGTCCCAGTTCTAGGTGAGATGAACAGGAGTACGATGAGGAAGAATTTGAGGTAAAACAGTGGGTTTAGGTCACTTTTTTTTTTTGCCTGGATTGACCCCCAAAGTGCTCTGGATTCCTGGGAATTTCCAACTGCTGTGGCACCCTTTGGGGCTGTCGTGTTGGAGAGGCTGCTGTGCCTTGGAATTTCAGTCTGGGCCAAAGCTGTGGTGCACAGAGCCAGCACAACTCCAGCAAAATGACTTCCAGACACAGAAACGGTCCTGAGTGTCAGCAGAATTCCTATTCCAGCCTTTTTTTTTTTCCCCTCCAGGAGTGGAAGTTGCTCTGCCTCAGGGAGGGAGAATTCTGCGTTCGTTTCTTGTCAAAGGACGTGTTGAAGTTGTCTGAAATTCTGTGGTGGTGCTGCAGCTGCGTTTTTAGAGGGAATTGGCTTTTTTTTGGGAGCAAGGGCATGGCAGGGATGGGATTCTTATTGATTCTGTGGACTCTGGGATGAAAGTGGCTACGTTTAGGGTTCTGTTACCCTGAAGAGAAACCAAAAACTGGGATTTCCTGCGTTTTCAGATACAATCCGTGTTTCCCTCCTGGGATTTGGGGTCTGCGTGACCTTCCTTTTCTGTAGGAATGAGCAAATCCTTTATTTCCTTTGGATTTCTGCTGTGGAGAGAGCAGGGGGAGCTGCTGATGGTGTGAAAGGCACAGCCCTCTCTGCTTCCCTGCTTTGGGAAGATGGGAGATACCCCACCTGTGTGTTAGCCAGGTGTGGGTTTTGGGGTTTTCTTGGGGGGAATTTTAGCTGGTTTTATTTCATGGAGAGACTCCAAGGGTCACCTCTGAGCTTCCCAAGGATGCAAGTGAACTGTCATTCCATGTGGGGTGGCCAGGAGGGATGGGAATGGGTGGGGGAGGGCCGGATTCCGAGCAGGAAGGAGCAGTTGGAGTTGGAGCAGCACCTGGAAAAGCTGGGAGCAGGTGCTGGGGGACTCCCACACAGAATTCCCTGCTGGCTCTCAGGCCAGATCCAGGCTGTGCATTCCTGGGAATGGGAAAGGGCTGGGTGGGAATGTTGGATGGATGGGTGGTGGCTCCAGGGAACCAAACAGAGGCATTAGGGAGGGCTGAGCTCGCTGGGGATGAGAAGTGTCGCCCTGAAGCTCGTTCACACGGAGTCCGGGCCCTCCTGAAATGGAGATTCCCTCAATTCCTGTCTTTCCAAGTGGATATCCTGCCCCAAAGCTGCCACCTTAAATTGTCCCCAGCTGTCTCAGGCTGGGTTATTCTTCCAAAACCATTTCACTGTTGCACTTTTTGATTTATATTTTGTTCAACCATGGCAATGTTCGCAACTGCTGTGGCTGCTGTGGCCGTTCCTGTTCCCACTGCTGTGGCCATTCCCGTTCCCACTCCTTTGGCCATTCCCGTTCCCACTGCTGTGGCCATTCCCATTCCCACTCCTTTGGCCATTCCCATTCCCACTGCTGTGGCCATTCCCATTCCCACTGCTTTGGCCATTCCCATTCCCACTCCTTTGGCCATTCCCATTCTCACCATTCCCATTCCCACTCCTTTGGCCATTTCCGTTCCCACTGCTGTGGCCATTCCCGTTCCCACTCCTTTGGCCATTCCCGTTCCCACTCCTTTGGCCATTCCCATTCCCATTCTCACCCTTCCCATTCCCACTCCTTTGGCCATTCCCGTTCCCACTCCTTTGGCCATTCCCATTCCCACTGCTGTGGCCATTCCCGTTCCCATTGCTGTGGCCATTCCCGTTCCCACTCCTTTGGCCATTCCCATTCCCACTCCATCCCAGGAGCTTCTCCCCACTGTGCCATGTCCCCCAGCTCACCTTTCCCTCCCCATGCCCTTTCTCCTGGCAGTGCCCTCCCTTCCCAGCAAAGCCCCAAAAGCACAGCTGCCCGCCCAGCAATCCCCGGCTGGGGGGTGGATTTTTGGGGCGGGAAATAGTGGGATTGGGCTTGCCAAATTCTTGGAATCCATCCAGGAACAGCTCGCTGCTTCCCCTTCCTGAGAAACCAAACCAGCTGGGAAGCAGGGAAGGACGGAGGAGCTTTCCTCGGAGGTGCCATCCCCAAACTCTTTGGGGTTTTTTGTGGGGCACAGGGTCAGCATTACTGCGCTGTTCAGGTGATATTTTAGCCTTACAAAGCGAACACAACTCCCAGAGCCCAGCTGTGCTGCAGGCCGGCTTTTCCCATGGATTTTTATTTTTAAGGAAGAGCTTGGGCTCAGCTCAGGAGCGGGAACGAGGAGCAGCAGCGTTACCAACCCCCCCTTTACCTGCCCCGTAGGAATCCTGCTGAGCCAATCCCTGCCCCGCAGGAAGCCCTGGAAAAGCCCTGGAAAATGCCTGCTGACATTCCCCGTGGCGAGCAGGTAACCTTCTCCCAAAAAAACCTCTGGAATGGGCCTGGATCCTTCCAGGTATCCGGGTTATCCAACAGCTGCTCCTGGTGTCACGCCCAGGTCACCGCTGCCGCGGTTTTATCCTTCCTCACCTATTTCCAGACTTCCCACTTGGATCCGGAGGTGTCACCCACACTGCCCTGAATTCCCAAAGCTTGGAAAAGCTTGGAATTCCTCTGCTGCTGCTGCTCTTTCTCCTCCCCTACGTTTTATGTTCCAGGCGTGGAGCTGCTGCTGCTTTTTTTTTTGGGGGGGGGGTTTTTTGAGCAGTTTTTTAATTCCTTGTGGTCCTCCCGGAGCAATGCCCAGATGTTTCTGCAGCTTTGGCAGGAGGCAGAAATGGATTTTGCTGGGGTTTGGTGGTTTCACCCAGTCCTGTGGCGTTTTCAGGAAATTCCTGTGCTCAGTTTCATTTTAATCTTTAATTTTAACAGCAGTTAATTCCCGTTTAGTTTCATTGTATCAAGGAACTTTTAGGGTGTCTCATTCTGGACGTGCGTGGAGAAAACACTTCTCGTTCGTCTGCGGGATGAACTTTCAGAAATGGTTTTAGAAAAACAGATTATTTAAGAAGTGGCTTTAGAGGGTTTTGAGTTATCCTTAACCAGGCCATCGGTGCAACCTTTCATTTCCAAATCTTGATTCTCTGCTCTGTTCTGGGAGCTAAAATTAAAAAAAACCTACATAAAACAAACCAAGGCAGCCCTTTTGTCTTATTTTATAAAATTGGCGGTGTGTGAACTTGAAGTTTTTTTTTGCTTTTGCTTTGTATCTTCAGAAAAACCACTTCTTTGTAAAGCAAAATTCAAGAGATTTTCAAAACGACTGATTTTTGAAAAGTAAGGAGTCATGGTAACACTTTTGTGAGGGAGCCAAGGGGCTGCTGTGAGGAGAAACACAAAATTCAGTGATTACATCACAATTCTGTGTCATGCTTTGAGCCCAGTTTGCAACCCCCAAAACCTCTGAGCTCTGTTAAGCTCTTCCAACTAAAACCCAGTTTATTACTGGGCCTGGAATAAAAAAAAAAATCATTAAAATAGAGATGATTTGATGATTTTTCCTGAAGAGTAGATTTATTTTTTTGGTGGCTGCGGTCGGAGATGCTTCTCAGCTCGGGGCTTGTTCCGAGGGGTGATGGTGACCCCTTATTCCCGTTTGGATGATCCAGGAATATTCCCACGTGGATAATACCCCAAGTATCCGACCTCCAGGATCATCAAGTGCATCTGGCAGGCTCGTGGAGCTGGGAACAGGAGCGTTTCAGGCTCAAGCAGATGCTTTGACGTGGCCAGAAATCCCAGGAAATACAAAATATTGCAGCTGCGCCGTGCTGTAAATCCTGCCCGTGACTAAGCAGGCTGCAGTTTGCTCCTGCAGCTCAGTCCTGGAGCTGGGAATAATCTTGGGAAGTGGCTCTTTCCCCTGGAAAAGGCTCAGGGATTAAATTTTCAGGCTTTGGGTTTGCTGGTGAAATGGCACGATTTGGTTTTTCACCCGTGCTGGTGCTCGTCTCCTGGTAAACAGCCTGAACTCAGGATTTGGGATGGATATGGGATCAGTTTGGGGTTTGGGTTTTTTTTTTTTTTTTTTTNTGGTGTTTTTTTTTTTTTTTTTTTTGGATCAAAGGTTCATCAGGAATTTGGGATTGGCTCCAAATTTGGGGGGGAATTTGTCATGGAGTTGTTGGCCTTTAAATAAAGATCGTGCGTGATCCCTCTGGAAAGGGAAATCCAGGCAGCTTCCATTTCTTCTGGAAAATGCTGGGGGTTATTCCTGCACGAGGAAAATGCATTAACAACTCAGAAACGCCTGGAAGAGGATTTTCAGTCTCCATGTGGGTCATCTCTCAGTGCAAGTTGAATTTCCAGGCAGCTTTGAGGAGGTGTTTGCCTACCAGTCCCTAATTAACTTCCCTTAATGACCCATTTCCAGCAGGTTATTGGGGCTGTCCCAGCTCCCCTCCGGCTGCAGCATTCCTTCCCTGCAGCCAGGCCACCTCGGTGGGGTTTTAAAACTCATTTGTAATTCACCACAGGCAATTAAAAAACCCCAAAAATCTTCTTTTGAGGGATAAAAAATTCATAATTGCGCTGCTGAGAACTCGTGACGCTTTTATGGCTGCGCACCTGAGTGTTTAAAAACCCAGTTAGGAATTATTTGTGTGCTAAATCTGAATTTATTTCGTGAAACAAGGCTGGACGAATTTCCTAAGCTGGTGTTTATTTGGAATATTTTCAATTGAACCGAAACTTTGTCGTGCCAGGAGGTGTTGCCACCACTCATCAAAGGGCAGATTTCAAATAATTTTAAGTTGGATGCTAAAAACTTGCTGATTTCTGTCACATTCGAGCAAAAATTCATAATTTTCGTGTAGTTTGGGCTGATTTGTTTGTAGATTCAGGGTGGGGGCGGCGTTCAGGGGCTGGCAGAGAAAGGGCCAGGAATTTCCTGGTGGTGTTTGTAGGGTTCTGTCCTCGCCGTGATTCCATCTCTGAACGTTCGAGGAATGTAAAGCAGCCCTATTTTTATCTTGTTTAGAAATTGAAAAAATTCAGAAGGGTGAGACAACAAAGAAGGATGAGGAAGAGAACTACCTGGATTTATTTTCCCACAAGAATATGAAACTGAAAGAACGAGTTCTGATCCCTGTCAAACAGTACCCCAAGGTGAGGGCCAGAAAAGAGCGACCGAATCTCTGGGATTTTTCCTTATTTTCTCTGGGATTTTTCAATTTAATTTGGTTAATTCGGTGTTCCACTGGGATTTTTTTTATTGGGTTTTTTTTGGTTGGTTGGTTGTTTTTTGGTTGTTTTTTTTTTTTTTTCCCCTTTGCAGGCCTGCAGGGTTTTTATTTCTAATCCATGGAATTTTTCCAGATGGTTTTGGGATAAGTGGTGGTGCATAAGTGGGGTCTGTGATTGCTGGAACAGGCACTGCCACGTGGTGCTTTAAATTTAAAAACTCCTTGAACTCCTGGAAGATTTGCTGGGAAGCTGCTGCAGAGTAGATGTTGGAATGAAACACTTCAGGGGTGTTAATTTAACTTGATTTTTCTGCTGGAGTGGTTTTTTTTTCATGAAAAGAAGGGTTTGAAACTTAAATTTTCCTTTTGAAACTCAAATTTTCCTTTAGAAACTCATATTTTCCTTTAGAAACTCAAATTTTCCTTTTGAAACTTAAATTTCCCTTTTGAAACTTAAATTTCCCTTTTGAAACTTAAATTTCCCTTTTGAAACTTAAATTTTCCTTTTGAAACCTAAATTTCCCTTTTGAAACTTAAATTTCCCTTTTGAAACTTAAATTTTCCTTTTGAAACCTAAATTTCCCTTTTGAAACTTAAATTTTCCTTTTGAAACTTAAATTTTCCTGTGCATTTTTTTTGGGTGAGGTGAGGAGAAAACGGAGAGTGAGCTGTTGTGGTTTTTTTTTGGTCAACCAACAGAACGTTCAGGAAAAAAATTTTGTTGAAGCTTTTGAGCTCTGGAGCTGATTTTTTTTTCTTGTTTGTTTGGTTTTTTTTCTTCATTTCCAGTTCAACTTCGTTGGGAAGATTTTGGGACCTCAAGGCAACACCATTAAAAGACTTCAGGAAGAAACTGGTGCTAAAATCTCCGTGCTGGGGAAGGGTTCAATGAGAGACAAAGCCAAGGTAAGGGAAAACACACACCCACAAAATTCCTTTTTTTTCTGCTGGGAGAATTAATAGCTCTCCAAGCATTTTTATTAAAAACTAAACCAGCAAAAAAAAGCTTCTCTAAAAGATGAAGCACCAAGTTGTAAAAGAAAAATGAATCCCAGCTCCTCCCTGAAGAGCCATTTGCTAAAGGAATCTTTTTCCATAAAAAAATCCATGAAAAGATAAAAATTCCCTTTTTTTAGCTCTGAAATCCTTACATTTTTCTGCTTCGGTGGAGATGTTGGAGCAGCGTGTTCCTGATAATCTTTGGTGAATCACAAAGTGCCAGGAGGGGTTTTTTAACAGCAAAAAAACCAAAAAAAAAGATGAAAAAGTGGGAGAAAAATGGTTTTTTATTTCTCCCTGCTTGTTTTCAAAACCGAGCTGGAGAAATCAGCGGAGCTGGAAATTAATTCTGCTTTGATTTTAGCAGCACAAAAAGGTTTTTAACACTTCCAGGTTGTTTGTGACTTGTTAAATAACTGAAAAGCAGTCCAAAAAAACCCAGAGATGTCTCAGAGTGATCTTAGAGCAGAGGTGGAGGAGCCCTTGGAGCCATGGAGCTCCACAAAGTGGTGTAGAAGAGGGAATTTAAATATTCTGAGGTAAAAATTTGGCTGGCACCAATTAAAAATAGTGATTTAGCCAAAAAAAAGCCATCCAGCAATGAAAAGGTGGAAGGTTTTTTCTTACAAAACTCTTCCCATCCACGCTCTGTGCCCAAAATGCCTTCCCCCACAAAAACAAAACCACCAGAAGAAGCAGCAATAAATAATAAATTTAATAAATAGTAAATTTTAATAAGTAATAAATAAATAAATAATGATAACCAAATAATTAAAAAATGAAACAATTTAAAATAATGAAATATAATAAAAATAAATATAATAAATATAATTTAAAAATAATTTTGAAATAAATAGATTTTATTAAATAATAAATTTCATAAACAATAAATTTTAATAAATAAATAATTATTGATAACCGAATAATTAAAAAATAAAATAATTTAAAATAATGAAATATAATAAACATAANTTTCATAAATAATAAATTTTTATAAATAATAAACAAATAATTAATGATAATTAAACTATTTAAAAATAAAATAATTTAAAATAATTCAATGTAATAAAAATAAATATAATAAATATAATTTTAAAATAATGTAAAATAATTTTTAAAAATTTTAATAAATAATAAATTTCACAAATAATAAATTTCACAAACAATACATTTTTTCCCTTTTCAAACTCTTCATCCAAAATGCTTTTACAGACCCTGCTAAGGCTTAGAAAAAAGGTAAAAATAGGTAAAAAAAGGAGCTTTTTCTGCCTCTCAAACAGCCTTTAGGCCCCTTGTGCTGTGCTCTGTTGCAGGAGGAGGAGCTGCGCAAGGGGGGGGACCCCAAATACGCCCACCTCAACATGGAGCTGCACGTCTTCATCGAGGTGTTCGGGCCCCCCTGCGAGGCCTACGCCCTCATGGCCCACGCCATGGAGGAGGTCAAGAAATTCCTGGTCCCCGTGGGTGTCCTGCTCTTCTTTTTCCTCCTGGGGGGTGGGGAGGGATGGGGAGGGGTGGGATTTGCTCCTCCTGCAGGGGTTGGGGGGAGCTGGGGTGTGGCAGCTCCGTAGAATCTTCAGGAAGGTGCTTTTTATTTGGTTTTTATTTGGTTTTTATTTGGTTTTTATTTGGTTTTTATTCCCCTAATGGTGATGGAAAAAGACCCTAAAAAAAACTCCCAGAGGGAAAAAATTGGAGCAGGGATTTTTCTCTCAGTACGAGGTGTGGGTGCCTTGTCCAGCTCCACGTGCCAGGAAAATAAGTTTAGGCCTGGGAGAGATTTCTTGGATGGCTTTCCATGACTTGGAACTGAAAATGCAGCTGGAAAACCTCGTTGTGAGGTCAGGAATTAAGCACAGAGGTGTTGAAGGGGGTGAGGATGAGGAGGGTGACTGCCCAGGCAGCTCAGGTATTGAGTTTTGTGGCTTTTTTCTGAGTGAAATCAGGATTTTTACAGCTTTAAATGTGAAAAAAGCTCATTTTGCAAAGCAGGTTTTCCTAAATTCCTGCCTCTTGTGGCCTGCTCAGGGATGTGTTTTCCTGCTGAACTTTTTTCATGGGATGGGATTTGCTCCTCCTGCAGGGTTGGGTGCAGCTGAGGAGAGCTGGGGTGTGGCAGCTCCCTAGAATCCTTCAGGAAGGTGCTTTTTATTTGGTTTTTATTCTCCTAATTCTGATGGAAAAAGACCCTAAAAACAACTCCCAGAGGGAAAAAATTGGAGCAGGGATTTTTCTCTCAGTACGAGGTGTGGGTGCCTTGTCCAGCTCCACGTGCCAGGAAAATAAGTTTAGGCCTGGGAGAGATTTCTTGGATGGCTTTCCATGACTTGGAACTGAAAATGCAGCTGGAAAACCTCGTTGTGAGGTCAAGAATTAAGCACAGAGGTGTTGAAGGGGGTGAGGATGAGGAGGGTGACTGCCCAGGCAGCTCAGGTATTGAGTTTTGTGGCTTTTTTCTGAGTGAAATCAGGATTTTTACAGCTTTAAATGTGAAAAAAGCTCATTTTGCAAAGCAGGTTTTCCTAAATTCCTGCCTCTTGTGGCCTGCTCAGGGATGTGTTTTCCTGGTGAACTTTTTTCATGCCTTCATGGCCAAATTCCTGCCATTTTTGCCAGTGGGTGACAGGATTGTGCTGGAATTTTGCCTCCGAGGGTGGCAGAACTCGGAGGAGTCTCTCCCGTGCTTTTAAAATTAAAATTAATTGTTAAATTAGGGAGAAAAAAATGGGGAAGTTCACACATCTGGTGGGAGAATCCTCGCTCTGTGGTGTTGCCGTGGCACTGGGGAGACCCTGGCTGGGAGGCTCGGGGTGGGGTGTCCTGGATCCTCTCAGATCCTCCCCCTCCTGTGCCAGAAGCCCACGAGGAATGTGGAAGGAATTGTGGATCTCCCTGGATTGTTAATTCCAGCTGGATGTGTGTGAGACATTCAGCGTGACTGCAGTAAGGTTGCAGTGGGATAGGGAGCACTGGGATGGTGCTGGGAGCACCAGGGAGCACTGGGATGGTGCTGGGAGCACCAGGGAGCACTGGGATTGTTCTGGGATCACCAGGGAGCACTGGGATGCTGCTGGGAGCACCAAGGGACACTGGAATGGTGTTTGGATCACCAGGAACCACTGGGATGGTCCTGGGATCACCAGGGAGCACTGGGATTGTTCTGGGATCACCAGGGAGCCACTGGGATTGTTCTGGGATCACCAGGGAGCACTGGGATGGTGCTGGGAGCACCAGGGAGCACTGGGATGGTGCTGGGATCACCAGGGAGCACTGGGATGGTGCTGGGAGCACCAGGGAGCACTGGGATGGTGCTGGGATCACCAGGGAGCACTGGGATGGTGCTGGGAGCACCAGGGAGCACTGGGATGGTGCTGGGATCACCAGGGAGCACTGGGATGGTGCTGGGAGCACCAGGGAGCACTGGGATGGTGCTGGGATCACCAGGGAGCACTGGGATGGTGCTGGGAGCACCAGGGAGCACTGGGATGGTGCTGGGATCACCAGGGAGCACTGGGATGGTGCTGGGAGCACCAGGGAGCACTGGGATGGTGCTGGGATCACCAGGGAGCACTGGGATGGTGCTGGGAGCACCAGGGAGCACTGGGATGGTGCTGGGAGCACCAGGGAGCACTGGGATTGTTCTGGGATCACCAGGAACCACTGGGATGGTGTTTGGATCACCAGGGAGCACTGGGATGGTTCTGGGATCACCTGGGACCACTGGGATGGTTCTGGGTGACCTTCTCTGCCCCTTTAGTCCCCAAAGAAGGGATCTGGCAGCAACACGCTGCATCCCTCAGGATGTGAGAAGCCAGCTTGGGTTTGGAAACAGGGATTTGCTCTGCGTCCCAACCCTTTCCTTTGGGAATGGGAACGCTGTGGAGTTACCTCGTGGGGGGCTCATTGCCCCTTTCAGTGGCAGCTGTGGGGTGAGACTTGCCTGGGCTCTCCCACAAAAATCCTCCTGACATCCCTGCGGTGCTGGGAACATCAGGACCCGGAGATGCAGCTGCTGGAGCCTTCTTGGGAAAAGCTGCAGCAAATCCCAGTAAAACCACCCAGATCTGAGCCGAGGCCCATGCAGTTATTTTTATCCCAGCACAGCAGCCTGTGATATCCTGGAGCTGTTCTCTGGAGCTGTTCTCTGGATCTGACTCTCCCCTTTTTTTTTTTTAGGATATGATGGATGATATCTGCCAGGAGCAGTTCCTGGAGCTCTCCTATCTCAATGGAGTCCCGGAGCCCAACCGCGGCCGAGGCGTCCCCGGGCGGGGCCGGGGAGCAGCCCCACCTCCCCCTCCACCCGTTCCAAGGTATTCCCAAAATCCCAGCCCTGGCAGTGCTGGATTTTGCTCACACTTTTGCTGTCAGGGGAGGTGAAGCTGCTGCTTCTTGCACATCGGCTGCTGGGCCTGACCTTGGAATTGGGCCAAGGTTTCCCAGCTGGCTCGGAGCACGATGTCTGGGATGTAATCCAGCGCAGGGCGGTTTGGGATGGCCTGGAATCAACAGTTTCATAAAGGAACCTCTCAGAAAGGGGCCTGGCTGTTGATGGATGTGCTGCAGCCCTCAGCATTCTCAGTTGGAGCTGCCCATCCTTGCAGAGTTCCGAGGTGGCATCGTTTATTGGGGATAAATTGGCAATAAAACTGTTCCTTCAGTCCTGGCCTCACTCCCTGATCCGTGGGGTGGTGCTTTTCCTGCTGCCTGGAGTGTCCCTGCCCGTGTCCTCAGTGATCCTGAGGGATCTGGAGGGCTGGGAGTGATCCCAAAGAGGTGGGAGAGGCTCCTTGTAAGTGAAATTCCCTGCCCAAAGTTCTGCAGCAGATTTATTTCTTTGTCTGTCTACAGCTTCCTCTTATCCCCAAAAACCCCTGATGCTGACTCTGGGCTGGAGATCTGCTCAAAAATGGGATTTAAATGTCATGAGGAGGCCTCTCTTTGGCTATGTGGAGCCACTTGGGCTCGGTGTGACTCAGCAGGCAAAGCTTAGCTAAGCTGAGTCCTGTAAAACTCCCAATTTAGGCTGGGCTGAGCCAAAATTTAGTGATTTAACCCCAAAGGGCAACCCAGCCCCACTCACTCACTCACTCATTCACTCCCCACTCATGGGATGGGGAGAGAATTGGAAGGGTGGAAGTGAGGGAATTAATGGGTTGGGATAAAATCCAATGGGAAAAGCAAATTAAAACAAGGAATTAACCAACACCATCACTCCAGAGGTCCCCTCTGCCTCCTGCTCCCCTCAGCTGTGGCTGCATTTCTTGTCTCCCTACACCCAAACCAGCAGAATTCTCACCCCGAGGAGGGGCTTTGTACCTCCTGCAGCACGACCCCGTTCGTTTTTGCGCTGCCCCAAAATTCCAGGCTCCGTTTTTGGCGGCTCCGTCCCGTCACTGATCCGCCGCTCTCTAAAACCANTTCCCGTCCGAGGGGCCGGGGGGTCGGTCCTCCCCCTCCTCCTCCTCCTCCTCCTCCTCCTCCCCCACGAGGGGCCCTGGTCCGAGGAGCCCCCGTGCGCGGGGGCATCGCCCGGGGGGCCACGCTGGCCCGGGGGGTGCCCCCTCCCCCGGCGGTGCGGGGGGCTCCAGCCCCCCGGGCACGGGCAGCCGGCATCCAGAGGATACCCCTG
>VXAD01009157.1:0-111060 GCA_013399195.1 Dicrurus megarhynchus
TGCTGCTGCCGCTGCTGGTGCTGTGGGTGCCGCGGCTCCCAGGGATCCTGGCAGAGGTAAGCGCCTGACTCCCCAGCCCCCGCTTCGGCACCGCAGCTCTTGGCCGCAGCTCGCTGCCCCGCCGGGGAAGGACTCGGGGCTGCGGGTGCCTCTCTCCGGCCGTTCGCCATCCCGAGCGCCGCTGCCCCCGCTGCCCCTCGCCCCAGCGCCCGGGAGCGCAGCGTGTCCCTGCTGCCGTGGCAGTGAGAGTTCCCAGGGGTCCCCAGCCGCTTCGCTCTCCTCTCCCAAAAGCCCCGCGGTCGGTGGGGAGTCGGAACGAGCCCGCCCGCAGAGCCGAGGGGAAAGAACGCCGGGAACATGATAGTTCTGCTGTGGCTTGTTGCAGGACAGGGAGTGGGCAGGAGACATTTCCTTTAACGTGGGGGGAACTGACGCCAGTCCAAAGCCGGGCACACCCTGCTGGGAGCAGGCTGTGAGAGAATGGGTGTCCCCGCTGCCGGGCAAGGTGCTGGGGGCTCCGGGGGCTCTGTTCTGCCCGTGGGGGGCGGCAGCTGGACCGGAGTCTGTGGTCCAGCCGTGCTCTCCCCTTGGTGGGGAAGGAGGTTTGCCTGTAGAGGGAATGAGATTGCCAGGCCCTGTCCAGAGCTCACTCTCTCCCTCCCTCACCAGATCTCCTGTGCTCTGGCTGGTTTGGTGGCCTCTTCCCCCGTGGGCATGGCCCCGTGTTGGTCTGCAGCCCCAGGACCCGTGCGAAAGGCCAGGGCAGCCCACAAGCTGCATCTGCCGAGTCTGCCTCCCTGCCGTAGCGAAGGGAGGTGTGAGAGGCGACCCAGGCTCTCCTAGGAAAAGGGGTCACAGCCCACAGATGCCATGTCAGGGTGGGACCCATGCCTGGCACAGGGCACCTCTCCCAGGTGTTGGTCTCAGCTCAGCCCCCCTCATCCTGCCCCTCTCTCACCTGACACCTTCAATCCCCCAGGGCGAGGGATGCAACCACACAGCACAGGCAGGGCTGGATGCACGTGCTGGAAGAGGTAAGTCACAGGAACGAGGGTCCCAGGCTGAGGGGGGTGGGATGGTCTCAGTGCCTGGCGTGGTGAGATGAGCAGATGTGCTGGACCAGGACTCTTGGAGCTGAGTAGCTTTGTAAATACTCTGCTTTAGGCTGACTACAGGCTGCAGATCATGCCCAGGGAAGGGGGAAGAGTCAGTCCCATCTGTTTGGGGGCACGGTGAGAGACGGACAAGGCTCTGCCTGGCTCCTGTTGTGTAGGTGGTTCCTGAGCAGCTCTGAGGGCAGGAATTCAGTAGCAGTTTCGGCCACTGACCCACCAATTAGGCCAAGCCCAGTTTGCCACTTCCCTGTCCCCAGACACTCTCCCTGACCTTACTGCTGCAGCACAGCCAAGGCAGGGACACACCTCAGCACGGGCTGGGGCCAGTCTGGTCTCACATTTCCTCCACGGTCCCACATTTCTTCCTGTGTCACCTCTGAACTGGGCAGAACAGGGGCAACTCGTCGTCTGGATCCCCCCAAAGCAGCCTCTGCCACCTCCTCTGTCAGAGCCCACACAGAGGCAGAGACTACTGCAGGCAGCAGAATGGCCCCCCTGCCACATCCCCCCTGCCCCCCAGCTGGCCAGTCTTGCTTCTCCATGGTGGACCCAGAGCCTTCAACATCTTTTTGGGGGGCTCAAGCCAACACAGGGGATGAGCAGTGGATTATACCCAGCCAGGGAACTTCTCTGCCTTAAACCAGGGCTCTCTGGACAAAGCACACGATGACCTGAAGCCTTCTGGGCTTTCTCCAGTGGAGCAGATGCTCCATGCTTAGGAGCAGCTCTTTGACAGCTTCCTTTGAGTCCATGAAGGTTTCTGAGCATTCTTGTTTGCCAAAGGCTGTTCAGAGCCCTCGGGGTCGGGGTGGTGGCCAGTGCCTGGTGTACCCAGCAAGGGTGGGTGGCTGGGAGCTGGCACCACCACTCCCTGCTGAGAGTTTCGGATTTGCCTCTGCAGGCACCCTCCTGAACGTCAGTGTGAGTGACCATGACCGGCCAGACTCCCTCCTTCTGTCCTGGGATGAGCCAGAGGGAGGTGCCAAGGGATATTTGCTCGCCCTCTCCTCGCTGGGGTCAGGCACAGAACTGCTGCAGAATGGCTCTGCCGGACCCAACGCCACCAGCTTCTGGTTCCGTGGGCTGACCCCTGGCACACGCTACGAGATCGAGGTGACAGCCACGCTGGCCTGCGGGGACACCACCAGCCAGACCATCACAGCACAGACAAGTAAGGGCTCATCTCAGTGCTCCTACCAGTGACCCTTGTGCTGCTTTGGAGGGTGTTGTGCTCTTTGGATCGTTGTGCTGCTTGGAGTCCTACTAGTTTTGTGGGCTTTTCCTCACTTTCACAAGAACTAGGGTCCTTCCTTGGTTCCCAGAATTCCAGGGGTCATTCCCTCTTCCTTGTGGAGGAAGGGTCCTGCCCCTGCACTTGGTATGGGCTGGGTTCATGCTGTATCTTCTCCTCCTAGAATAATGGAGCTCATGATGGACCAGCCCGTGATGTGGCTTGCAGAGAGCTGAGGGGTGGAAAATGTCGTGTCTGGAGGTCTAGAAATAGCTACAAGGAAGGAGCATCTGCTCCACAATTTTGGCACACCTCTCTCAATCGCTGCTCACCCCCAGGCCTTGCTCGGTGCCAGAGGCTGGGGAAGGCGACAGGGATGGTGGCTCTGCAGCTCAGGTGGGGATGGCAGCCCTTGCCTGCACCTCTCCAGAAGATCATTGAGTAAATCAGTGCAGGTGAAGGTGGGAAACCTAGCGAAGGAGATGGGACAGTGCAAGGGCTGGTGTGAGGCAGCAGTGGCGGCAGCAGAAGCTGGTTCTCACAGGAAGGCAGGCGGCAGGACCCACAGGGCCAGCAGGAACAGAGCACCTGGCAGCAGGTGAGCTTCCAGGTGGTGATGGCTTCACTTTTATATGTTGGCCCTGACCAAGGCTCCCTGCTCAGTCCAGAGTAACTGCTGAGACTGATCCAAGGGGATGGTGCAGCCCACACAGCCCATGGGAGGCTGGTGAGTGGTCAGGGAGGTGATGGGGCTGTGCTTGGGGGATCCTTGCTGGAGCCCCTCTGCTCTGGAGACAGGCTGAGAGAGCTGGGGCTGTTCAGCCTGGAGAAAAGAAGGCTCCAGGGTGACCTTGAAGTGCCTTTTAGTACCTAAAGGGGATTTGAGAATAGAGAAAGGGACTTTTTACACGGGCAGATGGTGGCAGGACAAGAGGGACGAGTTTTAAACTGGCAGAAGAGAAGTTTAGATCAAATCTTAGGAATAAATTCTTCCCTGTGAGGGTGATGAAGCCCTGGCACAAGGGTGACCAGAGAAGCTGTGGCTGCCCCATCCCTGGAAGTGTCCAAGGCCAGGTTGGACGGGGCTTGGGGCACCCTGGTCTGGTGGAAAGTGTCCCTGCCCACGGCAGGGGTGGAACTGGATGAACTTTAAGGTCCCTTCCCACCCCAAACCACCCTGTGATTCTGTGACTGGGTCCTGTGAGGCTGGCTGCCAGCACCTCACCGGGCAAAGAGAAGTTCCACCAGCCTATGAGCAGCTGGCCAGGCCGGGCACCCCCAGGCAAGCAGCCAGCAGTGCCCGTGCCGTGTCCGACGCAGGTCCCTCGGCTGTCCGCAACCTGAGCCTGAGCAGCGGCGGGAGCCCTGCCTCGCTGCGAGCCGCCTGGGCACACGGGCACGGCCGGCGGGACGGCTACCGCCTGGCCCTGTGGCACAGCGACTCCCAGACCCTGGTGAGGAACGTGTCCCTCCCGCCCAGCACCTCCGCCTTCCTCTTCGACGGGCTGCTGGCCGGCAGCGAGTACGCCCTGAAGGTCAGCACGCTGGCTGGGAGCAGCCAGGCCAGCTCCAGTATCCACCAGTGGACAGGTAGGGAGTGATGGGTGTGCCTGCCCAAGGAGGGAGGGGTGGTGGAAGGGGTTTGGCAGGAAGGATGCGGCACGTGTGCCGGGCTGGCGAGGGGAGGAGGTCTCCGGGCGTGGGATGGGGAGCTCGGGTATGGTGGGGAGCAGCTGGAGAGTTTCACATCCCCACTGTGAGCCCAGTGTCTGGGCTGAGGGGAAAACTTGGGCCTGCCTTGCAGCACCCACGGCTTGGGTTTGTGTTGTTCCCAAGGGAGGGGGGCAGTCAGGGGATCCTGGATCTCTTGACTGCTGAGAGCTGCAGGAGTGCTGCATTACCCAGCCTGCCAGCCCTCTGCCCTGCAGCCTGAAAGAAGATGACAGTATGGAGGGACCCCAAGGGCCCCCCAACCTGCGTGGGAGGGGGCACGGGAGGGACATCCCTCAGTAGACCCCTACCAGACCTTCAGCCCCCATGCCGTGATGCCTTTTCCTGGTCTTAAAATCAAGAGTCAAACACGGTTAGAAGGGAAAAAGGGATTTTAACCTTGGTATTTATTTTAAGGATCCTTAGGTGCGCCACGTCCAGGTCGAATGCACCTCAGTGTACACTGCAAAAACCCCCTCAAAGATCTGGTATCACAGAGGTGTTACTAATTAGCATGTCTATCATAAATTCCCCAATGAGAGGCTGACAGGAGCCCCCCTCCCCGAGGAACCTTCCCCTGGATGGTTCTATCTCAGTTTACAAAATGTGTTCTGGAGAGGACCTTGGGCTCTGGGGCACGATCCCTGACTACGAAACCTCTAAAATGTTTCATCTCCCAGCTTAACAAACAAGTCCAGGAATGCAGGCAAAAAGCACTAAGGAACACAGAAGCTGCACAAAGGCACAAAAAGGGGTTTAAAAGAAAAAGGCAAAAAATCATCATGGCATCAGCATAGAGAGCAACTGTGGGCACAGGGGTCCCTGGGGAGAGAGGAGGGTCCAGGGACCGCCAGCCCCAGTGCTGAACCTCGCTGTGTCCTGCTCTTCCCCTCAGCTCCCTCCATCCCCACCCAGCTGAGGCTCAGCCCGGCTTCCAGCACCAGCCTCATCGCCTCCTGGGCAGGTGCTGCAGGGGCTGCCTGGCTCCACCTGGAGCTCCGCAACCTCCTCACCCAAAAGGTCAGCACCAGCCTGTCAGCCAGGAGGGGCCTCGCCAGCTACACCTTCCAGCATCTCCAGCCCGGCACTCGGTACTGGCTGGGGCTCAGCGCCTCGGCGGGGTCCCACACCGTGCTGGGACCCAATGCCACTGCCTGGACGTGTGAGTATGGACTTGGTGAGCCCAGCTTTCCCCCTGCCTCTGCTCCAGCCTCTGCATCCCAAGGTCTCCTGCCAGAGTCTCGGGTGCACGGGGTGATCTTCCTTGGAGCTGGCCGAAAGCTGCTCCAGGACCCAGCTCTGGGGCGCTGCCATAGTGGGGCCGGTGAGTCCCTTCAGCAGGGGGATTCCCTGTGCTGGTCTGCTTCTCCCTGGGATGCAGTGGGAGCAGCCTGTGGTCTCTCCCCAAGGAGAAGGATGGAAAGGCAGCAGATCCCACTGGTGTTCAGTGCTGCTGGGGCTTGGCTCTCGTATGCCTCAGGGCTGTACAGGGACAGCAGAAAAAATGGGGCAAGGGGGCAGCAGTTGAGCTGGTTTGAACTGGAGGCCTCTGGAGGGGCTTATGGAAGAGCAAGAAAGACTTTTTACATGGGCAGACAGTGATAGGACAAGGGGTGAATGGTTTTAAACTAAAATGTGAGAGATTTAGAGTAGATCTTAGGAAGGAATTCTCCCTGTGAGGGTGGGGAGGCCCTGGCACAGGGTGCCCAGAGAAGCTGTGGCTGCCTCATCCCTGGAAGTGCCCAAGGCCAGGTTGGATGGGGCTTGGAGCAGCCTGGGCTAGTGGAAGGTGTCCCTGCCCATGGTAGGGGGGTGGAATGAATGAGCTTTAAGATCCTTTCCAATCCAAACCATTCCACAATTCTATGGTTCTATGAAATGGATTTTCGGTGCTCTTTGATTGCTGTCACGGACATGTTGTGGAAGCACCTGATAACCTCGTCCTGGTGGACGTTCCCAAAAAGATGGGTGCTGTGCAAATACAGCCCAGGAATCCAGGAGCCTCTGGCAGGTCAAAACAGTGAGGGCACTATTGCACCATTCCCCCAGCCCACTCTGCTCTGGTCTCAGGCTGATGAGGGCCCTGGAAGAGGGGGACTTAGCTGGCGACACCATGTCCACAGCACAGTAAAAAGTTCCGCTCCTAAACTTGCTCTCCCAGACGTTTCCAGAAAAACCAGGAGGGAAATGGAGAGGGCAGAGCAGGTTCACACTGAACACCAAGGTGGTGTTGGCCCTCAAATGATGGCCGTGCCAAGCTGCAGACTCAGAGCTGCTGTGGCCAGTGACTCATCCTGGCACTGGCCAGACACTGGTCAGGAGCACGCTGGGAGGACCTGGGTGCCACCAGGTGCCAAGTCTCCAGCTCCTTCCTGCTCCACCTGCCAGCTGGGGAAGCTGGAGCCTGCTCCCTGCTGACTGTGCAGATGGGATTTTGGAAGGCCTCCAGAGCTCCAGCTGGTTTGTTTCTGCTCTGGAGTGAGGCTGATTCCTGCTGTTGCTGTCTGCGGCTCTGACCTGCTCCACTGAACAAAATTCCCCCGTGCCAGACACACAAGCCAGGGGCGTCTGGCCAGGAGTTTGGTCCAGGCCAGTTCCTGGGAATATCAGCAAGCTCATGGTGGGATGGGAGTGGAGTGGAGTGGAGGGAGACTCTCAGGAATTTCTCAGCAAGGCTGCCAGCTTTGTCTGGACTCTGTTAGTCCAGGAATGCTTGTGCTGGGGAGTGGAGATGGCACGCTCCGAAAGGATGTCTGAGGCTGGACCTAACCCTGCCGGGAACGAGGCCCAGGAGAATATGGGATACAGAGTACCCCATAATCCTGACTCACACAATCCTATTCCCTTCCAGACCCCCTGAGCCCTGCCAATGTGACCCTGAGCAGTGCAGAGGAGCAGAACTCCTTGCAGGCTCGCTGGAGCATCCCAGGGGGACGGAGGGACTTCTACCTGGTGACGCTGCGAGAGGGAGAGGACAGCGTTCCCACGAGGAACATCTCCCTTGGTGGGGACAGCGAGCAGGTCACCTTCCACGGGCTGAGCCCTGGCCAGCAGTACTCTGTGCAGGTGGTGGTGGTGGCAGGGCCGTACAGGGCAGCAGCACACAGCGCAGCAGCCTGGACAGGTGAGCACAAGCCCATGTGCGGCCCTTGAGGCTGTTCCTGCTGCCCGATGGAGGGGGCTGGGGGGGAGGCAGGGACAGGGCACGTGTGACACCCAGCCTCAAGAGCAGGTTGTGGATCAGAGCAGCTAAATCTGCCTCCCCACAGTTCCTGGTGAGGGTGGGCTCAGAGGTCCTGGGCGGGTTTGTGCCGGCAAGTGTCAAGCACAAATCAAGAGCAGATCCTGCTTTGTGCCTTTTGGACTCGGTGTTCGGCACGTTCCAGGCAGCTTCTCCCCTTCCCCTCACCACGGCTGGGTGGGTGGGCAGGGAAGCACCACCAGGGAAGCACCACCAGCCCCCCCAGATCAGCATCTCCCTGTGCCCAGTCTCTCCTGGATGACCTGTGGAGCCACAGTTGGTGGGGACGATGGCAGCTGTACACAGTGTGGGGAGGCACCCACCCAGCCCCTGGTGCTGGGGGCACTGAGAGCTCTCTCTGCAGCCCCCGCTGCCCCTGGGTGGGGTGGAGACACCTGCAGTGCCATGGAATCACAGAACTGTTAGGCTTGGAAGGGACCTCTGGAGATCATCTAGTCCAACCCCCCTGCTCTAGGGTCACCTAGAGCAATCTGAAAAGCAGAAAATACCTCCTGAAAGCAATCTTCCTGCCTGATGCACTGCCCTGTGTCGTGCTGTCCTCGTCCCTTGCAGAACCACAAGCACCATCTGGCGTGAGCCTGTCCAGCCCGGGTAGCCCCCACAGCTTGGTGGCCAGCTGGGAGGAGGCGATGGGGGAGGGCTATCTGCTGGCCCTCAGCCTCGCAGAGCACCCTGTGAAGAACAGCTCCTTGCTCAGGGGTGTCACGAGCTTCACCTACGAGGGCCTCCACCCTGGGACCCTCTACACCTTTGAGGTCAGCACTGTGGCTGGTCCCTACACATCCTCACCCCGGCGCGTCTCCAACTGGACACGTGAGTGCCACAGCCCCGGGTTCCCACTGGATCCTGCCCTTGCCCCTGATGTCACACCTCAGGGCACTGACAGCACACCTCTTCTGCAGCATCATCCAATAACTGGGCAAAAGGCTCAGGAGGAGGCAGAGGTGCTGCTGGAAGTGTCTGTCGCTGCTCTGTTTGCCAGTCACCAGGCACAAGGGGCAGCTGAGCTCAGTGCCCTTCTCCTCCTCCTCCTCCTCCTCCTTCGCCCACCCTCCCGTGGCACTGCTCAGGCTGCCACTGCCTTGAGCCACCCCCTCCACCACCCACCACCTCCCCCAGCAGCAGAACAATTTTTTCTCTGTGCCAGTTTGAGGTGTGCTGGCCCAGTCCCTGCCGTGCTGGTGTGTGGGTGTCAGCAGGGGTGACAGTGGTCAAAGCACCTGGATGCAGCTTCTCCCAGGGAAGGGGCTCCTTCTGCCAGGTGATTCTAGACCTTTCCTTTTCTAGACCCTTTGCCCCCAGAGCAGCTGACCCTCAGCAACGGGGGCCACAGCACCTCTCTGCAAGCCTCCTGGAGAGCAGCTTCCTCTGGCAGCACTGGCTACACGGGGACCCTCTGGGAAACCAAGTCCCAGGTGCAGGTCAGGAATGTGACTGTGGGGAACGACTGGACGAATGTCACCTTGGAGAACCTGGTCCCTGGGCGACAGTACACGCTGGAGATGGCTGCTGTGGCTGGACCCAACAGATCCCCCGTGCGATCGGCCACCGACTGGACGTGTGAGTCCTGCCCCACCCTGCTGCAGGTCACAACCACCCCCTGCCCGCCAGAGCAGAATGCTCACAGCGTGAGGGTGGCCCATGCGTGGGGAGGTGGGGAAGCAGGGACAGGGGTGCATAGACAGACAGAATGGGAGGTCAGCTGGAGCCACATTCAGCCATGTTGTGAGTAAAAGGGTCTGCAGTGCAGGAGGAACCCATCACCCAACAGAAAACATTTCCAAACGTCACCCAGGGGAAGTGGGGACACTCCCATGCCTGCTGCTCTGGGTTTGGTGTGCCAGGGCTGACTCCTGAGCCAAGCCCAGCAGGCACAGGCAGCGGAGGGTGCCCGGGACAAGGGTGTGCAGCCCCCACACCACAGCCACCTCTCACTGCCCGGGTGTCTCTTCTCTCTCAGACCCCCTGGCTCCGGCCGGCGTGACCCTGACCAACACCCGGCGCCCGATGGGGCTCTCGGCCTTCTGGGACAAGGCTGCTGGCGACGTGGACCAGTTCCACCTCCAGCTCTACAGCAAGAGCCATGCAGCACAGAGGAACACCTCAGTGGGGCCCAACACCCACAACTTCACCTTCCTGGGGCTGTCCCCTGGCACTCAGTACTTCCTGAAGGTGACTGTCCTCGCTGGCCCCTACAGATCCTCGTCACACTTTGCCACTGAGTGGACATGTGAGTCAGAAGTATTCGCAGTCTCTTGCGGGGATGGGATGTCCTGGCACTGCCTGCAGGACTAGCAGTGACACAAACTTGTCTGGGTGGAGGGAGGGCTCTGGTGAGACCTGCATGCTCCCTGTCCTGGAAGACGGAGCACGTGTCATAGGTTAGGTGCTGTGTGCTAGCTGCTGGCCCCCAAAAGACCCTTTTCCCCAGCTGAGGTTTTCCCCAGTCAAGCTGAACCTTCTGCCTAGACCACTGGTGATCTCAAAGCCAGCCAGGGACTGGTAGGAGGGGGATGTGAGAGAGGAAGCACAGAGACCTGGATAGGCTGGCTGCTCCCAGGGAGCTGAGTGCTCTCAGCACCTGCCTGCCAGCAGCACCCTGGGGACATGCACAGGCAGCTTGCACGGGTCTCCATTGCTCTGTTTTCCTCTAGATCCACTGTCCCTGGCCAACGTGAGTGTGCAGCCTGGCCGGAAACCCCAGGAGCTGCACGTGAGCTGGGTGGAGTCCGGAGGTGGCAGAGATCACTTGGTACAGCTCTCAGTGGCCGAGTCCCTGTCCATCATCAGGAATGTGTCTGTCCCACGTGGAGTCACCCAGCTCGACCTGGAGGGGCTGGTGCCAGGGTCCCGGTACCGCGTGGAGATCATTTCCCAGGCTGGGCCCCACCGCATCTCCTCTCAGACTGCCGTCGGCTACACCGGTAGGAACACAGCTCCCCTGCTCCCACCAGCTTTTACACACTGTCTGGATGCCCGCAGTCCTCCAGCTCCCAGCTTCACTCCCAAGCTAAACTCGGTCCTGAGCCCCCCAGGTTTGTCCCCAGTGACGCTGTTTCTCTCCCGCAGTCCCGCTGCCTCCTCGTTCCCTGTCTGCCAGTCCCGTCAGCACGGCCTGGGCTCTGGCTGTGCACTGGGAGACTGCTCCCGGCCACAGGGATGGATACCTGCTCAGCGTGCTCCAGGAGGGCTCTTCTGCAGCGCCAAGGACCCTGGAAGCAGGGAAGGACAGCACCAATGTCACCGTGCCACAGCTGGAACCAGGAACGTGCTACCTTGTTGGGATCTGGGCGGTGGCTGGACCCCACCGCTCCCTCCCCGAGAACGTCACCAGCTGCACAGGTCAGCATCTGTGACACCCACGGGTAGCGGGATCAACGTGGGCATCTGGGGAGAGGAAATGAGAGGAGGGGAGGAGGAGGGCACCCTGGCCTGGTTCCTGGTGAAGCTGGCCTGTAGTCACGTCCTGCCTCCTTGTACCAAGGAGATGGCTGCACGTTCAGAGGTGGATCTTTTCCTCCCTGACTCGTGTGTCTGTTTTTCCTCGCAGCTCCTGCTGCACCAACAAACCTGAGCCTTACCAACCCAGGCAGCTCCTCAGAGCTTTACACATCCTGGGACAAGCCCCTCGGCAGGAGGGACCACTACCGCATCACTCTGTATAGCCTCAGCACCCAGAGCGGGATTCAGGTCCGGACCTTGAGTGCAGATGCCCTGAACTGCACCTGGACTCACCTGGAGGCAGGCAGCAAGTTTGCCGTGCAGGTCACTGCTGTGAAAGGCTCCTTGGAGGCTTCTTCCACCAACGTCACCCAATGGACGTGTGAGTCTGCTGGGTTGGGCTGGGCACAGTGTGAGGCTCCACCTGAGCCTTCCAGAGCACCCACTGCCACCTTCCCCACCCCAAGCCGTGCCCGCGGCTTCTATGCAGTGGTCCCAGCTCTCAGCTCACTGCCCTCACTCCATCCCTGACACAGAGCCAATCCCTCCCTCCACCCCAGAGGCTCTGGTTATCTCCTGTGCCACATCCAGCTGCAGACCCCGGGGATGATGTGCTCAAAGTCACGTGCCCCGCCTGGCCCTTTGTGCCCAGGCTTCTCTCCAGAGGATCTCTGGTCCAGCCTGCCCACCGCCTGGAGGACCCCCGGGCACGGCAGCCAGCTCTCAGCGCTGAGCAGGAGGGCAAACTGACTGTCTCCCTGTTGCTTTCCAGATCCCTTGGCCCCTGCCAACCTCACCCTGAGCAGCCCCGCAGCCTCAGCGCTGGTGGCGTCCTGGGCAGTGGTGGGACGAGGGGCAGAAGGCTTCGTGGTGGACGTCGGTGACGCAGCCTCCGGCGCTCCCGTCGGGCACACGGTGCTGGGTGGCGATGCCAGGAGTCACATCCTGAGGAGCCTGAGCCCTGGCACCCGCTACAGCGTGGCAGTGAGGGCCACAGCCGGGCCCTTCCACGCCAGCACCCCCAACCTCACCCACTGCACACGTGAGTGCGATGCTCTCCTTGCAGCCAGGTGTTCTTCACCAGATCTCCCCTCCCCAGTTCGGTCAGAGACCACTCTGGTGCAGCCCTCCTTGCTTTCCTCTCCCACCCGTGCAAGCACCCAGTGCTTACTCCCTGCTGGATGCAGCATGAGGAGTCTGTGCCTGATCCTGTGCCATCCACATGCCCGCCCCTGGCAGCCATCCACAGCCTCACACAGCAGCCAGGGAGGCAGCAGCTGCCACAGAGTCACAGCCAGCTCCTGGGACCGGGCAGAGCTGACCCAGCTCCTGCAGCACGGGCTTGGCACAGACATGGGGCATCTCCTTGAGCTCAGCCCAGATGTGGCTCCTGGCAGTGACCTGTGTTTCCTCCCCAGGCCCTCTGCCCCCGGCCGCCCTGCGCTGGCTGGGCACGGGGCACCCTGACCGGCTGAGCGTGGCCTGGGGGGCCTCGGCCGGGGGCAGAGGTGGGTACACGCTGACCCTGTACCACGCACGGCTGGGCACCGTGGCAGCTACAGCCTCGCTTGGCAGAGACACCCACAACTTCACCTTCACGGAGCTGGCCCCAGGACACGAGTACTCCCTGGAAGCCACTGCCACAGCTGGACAGTACCGGGCAGCAGCACCCAAAATCAGCGGCTGGACACGTGAGTAACCTGGAGCACTGTCCCCTGCAGAGGGGTGGGAGATGTCACACCACTGGGCTGTCCTGAGGAGAGTTGGGAGGTTCAGAGGGGACCTGGTGGCTTTGGAGATGTGACACACAGCACTTAGTGCAGGGGCCCTCGTGGCACTGGGGTGTTCAGCCATAGGCTTGCACAAGGGTGTGCTGATGAAACAGGGCTGCCCAGATATGCCTGTGCTGGGACATTCCCTGCCCGTGCTGAGCCATCTCCCTGTGTACAGGAGCACAGAGGTGTACAGGGCACTCAGGTGTGCAGGAGACTCACTGAGCCTCCTCCCACAGGTAGAAACCACCTCACCATAAAGGTTCATGAAATTAATCAGTGCAGTACAATAAGCCACTCCACAGTCCTCCCAGTAGAACGGGTCTTTGGTCGGCTAATCCAGCACTTTTCCCAGCCAGGAAGGTTTTAGGGCTGCTCAGAGTGCAGAGGCTGTGCCGGTGCTGTCTGGGCACCCGTGTGGCAGCGGGGTGTGGGAGCACACGTGTGCACACGGCGGGGTGAAGGCGTTCCCACGGGGCTGGGGATGAGGATGAGCAGGGCTTGGCACCCGAGGGACCAGTAGGGGTGAGCATCGTTAAAGGCGAGGTGAGATGGGAGCGGAAGAGAGAAAAGTGAGGATGAGGAGGCACGGCCCAGAGGGGATCCTCCCTCGGGGAGCGTCTGTTTCCTCCTGCACGGTGTGCGGTCCCTAACTCGAGGTGTGCTGGTTCCCCAGGCCCGCTGCCCCCGCTCTCCGTGCGCCTGCTGAGCACGGGGCACCCTGACCGGCTGAGCGTGGCCTGGGGGGCCTCGGCCGGGGGCAGAGGTGGGTACACGCTGACCCTGTACCACGCACGGCTGGGCACCGTGGCAGCTACAGCCTCGCTTGGCAGAGACACCCACAACTTCACCTTCACGGAGCTGGCCCCAGGAAGCAAATACGCGCTGGAGGTGGCATCTGTGGCCGGGTCCTTCAGGGCACCTGCAGGGAATGTCAGCAACTGGACGTGTGAGTACCTTTTCTGAGGGGGTGTGTGCCTTGCTGGGCAGTCAGGAAAGCTCACGGCCAAGAACGTGGCCCCACTGACCTTCACAGCAGACCCCAAGCCCTACCTGGGGCATGTCAGTGCCATGGCACTGAGCAGGGCTCTGCCCGCTCCCGTCATCATCTCCACCAGCCTGGGTGAGGGCAGCTGGAGCTCCAGAGCCATGCTTCAGGGGAGAGCCATGGAGGAGGGAGCAGCAGACAGGGCGTTCACCTTCCCCTATCCTCTGGCTGGCTGCACGTTCCCTCCTCACCCCTTCCTAGGAGTCTGGCTCCATCTGGGACAGGGCTGTCCCTGCTCAGACAAGCACAGAGAAGTTTGCAGAAGCTTTGTGCTGCCTCTGGGCTGGTGGGTGCTGCCACACAGTCGAGGCTAAGTGCCCTGTCCAGCGTGGTGCCTGCCTCGTGATGGCACTGCCAAGAGACCCAGGCAATGCCCGTTGCTGACGTGTCTCCCATCCTGTCTCTGCAGACCCCGTGGCACCCCGTAACGTGTACATGACGAACCAGGGCTATCCCAACAGACTGAGCGCGTCCTGGCGAGCCGAACCCCAAGGACAAGACAGTTACAGGCTCCTCCTCTACCATTCGGGGTCGGGTGCTGTGGCAGCCAATGTCTCTGTTGGGAAAGGCACCGGCAAATTCACCTTTTCTGGCCTGGCTCCAGGACACAAATACCTGCTGGAAGTGGTGTCCGTGGCAGGGCCCTACGCAGCCTCCGCAGGGAACATCAGTGACTGGACAAGTGAGTGTCAGAGCCGGAGATTCTGCGTGCTGCTCGAGGCTCAGCCTTCCCATCTGGGTGGGAAGTGATCTGGAAGGGGCAGTGATGCCTTTTCCTGGTCTTAAAATCAAGAGTCAAACACGGTTAGAAGGGAAAAAGGGATTTTAACCTTGGTATTTATTTTAAGGATCCTTAGGTGCGCCACGTCCAGGTCGAATGCACCTCAGCGTACACTGCAAAAACCCTCTCAAAGATCTGGTATCACAGAGGTGTTACTAATTAGCATGTCTATCATAAATTCCCCAATGAGAGGCTAACAGGAGCCCCCCTCCCCAAGGAACCTTCCCCTGGATGGTTCTATCTCAGTTTACAAAATGTGTTCTGGAGAGGACCTTGGGCTCTGGGGCACGTTGATCCCTGACTACGAAACCTCTAAAATGTTTCGTCTCCCAGCTTAACAAACAAGTCCAGGAATGCAGGCAAAAAGCACTAAGGAACACAGAAGCTGCACAAAGGCACAAAAAGGGGTTTAAAAGAAAAAAGGCAAAAAATCATCATGGCATCAGCAGAGACTCAGCCAGGACTGCTGCCTGGGAGCTGTAGGATCAGAAAATGGGTTGGGTTGGAAGGGACCTTGTCGCTTGCGGGCAGAGACCGAGGAAGGAACGACATGGACGGCTTATCGTGATATGGAAACCACCACTTTATTCACTTACAAATTCACTTATCTACCTTAGCACGCTGGACTGGCATGAGGTCATTGGTTCCCTGACCAGCCACCCCTCAGAGGGATTGGCTGAACCCAGTAACACTTCCTTCAGATATTTTCTCTTTGGTATCAATAACAGTTCCACAGTTTACAAAATCTCCCGACTGTTTTCCCGCAGCGCCCGTGAGAAAGCAAAGCTTCCTCAGAGACACTGGCAGAAAACTGACACGTCTCTCTGCACCCATGCTTTCAGCATTCACAGGACCTCTTAAAGGCCATCTAGTCCAACCCCCCTGCTGCTGGCAGGGACATCTTCAGCTAGATAAGGTTGCTCAGAGCCCTGTCTAACCTGACCTTGGATATTTCCAGGGATGGGGTGGGATGAGATGGGCTGGGGTGGGATGTACCAGTGTAGCAATGGGATCTTGGGCTGGGCAAGCCCTGGTGGACGGCAGAGCCAGGCAGGGCAGTGCCTGTGGGAGGGCCTGGCAGCCACGACTGCTGTTTGAGGAGGCAGCCTCCAGCCCATGGCCCTCTGCTCACACAGTCTGGCTCCTCCAGGCACGGGTGACTGAACAAGAGCACGGGGTCCCATGGCAGTAGTGCTGCTCTGGTAGGTGACACCCACAGCCTGGGGGGCCGTGAGGCCTCACCCCACCATTCCTGCTGCCTTTCTTCCAGGCACTCCAAGAATTGCTGGCATGGGGTATAAGGGGAGGATGGGCTTTTTTTTTTTTTGCTTTTTAAGGAATGTGGAAATGCAGATAAGCACAATAAGCCTTTTCATGTGCTTGTCCCCACAGTCCCTGCACTTTGCTTGGGGAATCCAGCAGTCCCTGCTCCCACGCTCAGCCATCCCCCGGCAGGGTGCAGGGAGTCATGTGCAGAGCCCTTTGGGCAGGTCTCTAATGAAACTTGCTAATTAGCAGGAAGAAGAATCCATCTCCTCCACGCTCCTCACTCTGTATGTCCTTCAGCTGCCATTTAAAGGTCATTTCTGGCAAACGGCAGCTGCAGGAACGTTATCCCTGAACATGTGGAGTCTCCTTGTGTGTCACCCATCTCCTGCTTGTCTCTCTGTAGAACAGAAGAGAGCAGCACATGCATGCCAGTAACTCTTCCTGGGGTGGTTTTCGTTGCAGCTCCCTCAGTTCCCCAAAACCTCTCGGCGGTGGCTGAAGGGAACAACACCGTGCTGATCTCCTGGGGCAGCGTCTCTGGACAGCAGGACGACTGCCAGCTCTGGCTGCGGGACCCCCGGAACAGCTCGCTGCCCTGGCGGCACTCCCTGGGCAGAGGACAAGTCCAGCACCTCCTCCAGGGGCTGATCCCGGGCAGGAATTACTCCGTGTCCTTGAGCTGCGTGGCCGGGCCGTACTGGAGCAGCACCAAGCCCTTGGCAGTGCCCGTGGGTGGGTACACGCTGCCATGGGGAGGCTGGGTGGCCTCAAGTCTGGATCGACCCTTGAGTGTCAACAGAGGCATGGGAAGGCTTGTGGTGGGAGATGGGGAAAGCCAGCAAGGTCACCCTCTGGTAGCCATTGGCTCCCTAAGCTAGTCCCAGAGATCTCCCGTCTCCTGGCTACCTGTGAAGCAGAGCAGACTTTGCAGAGATCTCCTGTAAGACATGAGCTCAGGCCCTGCCCATTGGCACTGTCCTGTGGCCCGTGGCACTGCAGCCTCCCGGCTTGGAGGTGTCCAGCTCTGCCTGTCTCACTGAGCTCAGGAGCAGATGCTGACAGGGGCAGAGGTTGGGATTTCTCCGACCCAGTGAGTCCAGAGCCTGCCCCGTCTCCTTTGCAGAGCCAAATCCGGTGAAGAATGTGCAGTGCCTACCGGAGTCGAGGAGCCTTTACTTGAACTGGACAAGCTCTCCTGGAGATGTGGAGGCTTACGAGGTGGTGACAGAGAGACTCTCTGAAGGACCTCCCACCTCCAAGTACGCCGTGAGCATCCCTTCAAGCGAGGCCAGTCTGGAGGGGCTGGAGCCAAACTCCTCCTACCGAATCGCTGTGAGCACCGTGGGCACGAACGCGCTGAGGAGCCGGGCTGTGACTCTGCTCTGCAGCACAGCAGTGGAGCGTGAGTCCCCTTCTTTCCCACAGCCTTGCCACGGGCCCCAGGAGAAAACCCCCGGCGTTGCTGCTCAGACCCGGGGACTCTCGGAGGTGCCTGTGAGCCCCAGGCGGCTGCGCTGTCGCTGTTGCTGTTCTCGCCGCGGAACGGGGAGACCACACAGACTCTGAGCTCGGGGTAGAAAGAAGGCAGAAGAGATTTAATAGCTTTTTTGAGGGTTTTTATATGTTAGTTCGCAAAAAGTGTGTTAAATGGCATAAGGTAATTGGTTCTTTCGGCCATCCACCCCTTAGGGTGATTGGCCAAGTTCTAAGGCACCCATCTCTAAATGTTTTTCCAGTTGGAGCCATAACAATGGTGGAAAACAACTTAGCAGGTGCAGAAGTTTACAGAACTGTAACATTATTTTGAGTGACTTGCATGGGAAAGACAGAGCTCTCACAAAATGCTGCCGAGAGCTGAAGGAATTCCTTGCTGAAGCTTTTTCAGCATCCATACTGCCCTGCGGTGGGCCGGGGCTCTGGCAGTGCTGCCGGGACCGGTCCCAGGCTGAGCAAAGGGGGTCTGGGAGCAGGGACACCCTACGAGGCTGCGCTTGCCGGTTCCTCTTGCAGCGCTGCCCCCGCCCCTGCGCGCAGACGTGTTCCCAGTGGAGGCCAGTTCCACGGTTATCATTTCACCCGACCTGTTCAGCGAGGAGAACGGCCAGATCGAGTACTACGGCGTCATCGCCACCACTAACGAGTCACGTAAGTGTCCCTGCCTGTCCCAGCCTCCCTGCAGGGCCCCAGGGCCGCTGGATGTCACTTTGGGGTTGTCACTGTCGCTGTCACCTCTCACATTTCCCTGCAGTGCTGAGGCCCACCCAGGAGATCATGTCCAGCACGTGGTACGACCACTACTACGGGACAGAGGACTCCTACCTGGCAGTGCTCATCCCCAACCCCTTCCGTCAGAGGAGCTCCCCCGAGAGCTGGCCAGTGCCCGTGGGAACAGAGGAGTGCGGCCGGTCCAGGGCGACCTGCAACGGGAAGCTGAAAGACAACGAGCAGTACAGGTGAGAGGTGTCAGCATCCCCGCTGAGGGGAAGGGGCTGGAGGGGAAAAAGGACTGCACGTGTCCCTGCGAGGTGCCGCCAGCTCCCTGGATGTCACCTCACCCTCCCAGCCCCAAATCCCCAGCAGGGGACCCACACGCAGTCGACAAACTCTGGGCTGCTAAAATCCAACACTGCCTTTAAAAGCTTTGGCTCGCATTTAGGGCACAAGGAGGGGCCCTTCCAAGGCAGCTGCTCAGAAGGGAGGCAGCTCTGCAGAGAGCTGTGGGGACTGGTGTGCCCGCTGCCAGGAGGGGGACGAGGGGCAGATCTCCGCGAGGAAGAGGATGCAGCAGCCACTTCTGTGTGTGCAAGGAAGGGTCTGGGGCAGGGCTCAGCCCTTCCAGCTGAAATGCCCCTGTGTCAAACAGGGCTCGGCTCTTTCCCATCAGCCCAGTTAACCAGTTGACATGAACTGTGTGGTTTCAATTTTTTGTGTCCTATAAGAGACCGGACGCTACCTTTCTCTGCAGATAACCCTTGGGAGCAGAGCTGCTTCCCCTTTGTGCTTTCTGAACAATTTCTCATGCTCCCCCCAGTGGAACAAACTTGTCCAAGAGGCAGAAAAGGGAGGAAAGACCATTCCCACACATCCCCTAAATCCATAACAGAAAACCAGCTTTTTCCAATTCAGCATTTCAGGACAGAGGCAGGGCCCTGTTCCCCTGGGTGCTGCCTGCTGGGTTCTGGGCGCTGTGCTCGGCTCAGGCTGTCCCTGACACGGGACTCTGCTTTGCCTTTAGGTTCAGCATTGCTGCCTTCACCAAATATGACCCAGTAGCCCCTGCTGTGACCTTCACCCTGTTCTCAGGTAAGCTGACAAGAGCATCTTCCCTACCTGGCTGTGCGGGTTAGAGGTAACGAACAGCCAGAGGGAGCTCACAGGCTATAGTAAATGTAATAAATAGAATAAATGCAGCCATCTATCATAGAATTATAAAATGGATTGGGTCTGAAGGGACCTTAAAGCTCAACTCGTTTCACCCCCTGCCAGGGGTGAAACACCTTCCACCATCCCAGGGTGCTCCAAGCCCCATCCAACCTGGCCTTGGACACTTCCAGGGATGGGGCAGCCACAGCTCCTCTGGGCACCCTGTGCCAGGGCCTCCCCACCCTCATCATAAAAACCCCTTTTTTACTGATTCTTACTTCTCTCTATCCTCTCTCTTTTTAATTCCAGCTGCTGGATCCAGTGCAGACACAGCTCTATTCTCCATGCCAATAATTGCTGGAATCGTTGTGGGGTTTCTCCTGACACTTGTGGCTGTTTTTGCTTTGGTTTACTGGAGACAGCTCAAAGCAAAGAGGTGAGCGTGGGCCATACCTTACCTGCTGAGTGCAGGCTGAGATACCCAACCTTCAGTGCCAAGCCTGGAGGAGAGCAAGGAGAGGGTGTAAAAAGAAACAAACTAAAATGTGGGCTAGTGGAATTGTGCCTGGCAAGCTCAGGAGCCAAAGGCAGGGGGGAGAGAGGAGCTGCCCATGTGCAGTGAAGTCACAAAACCCTACAGGTGTGCAAGCAGCCCGTGGCACACAACACCTCGTGGCAAAAGTAACAGCTCCTGTGCTTTGATTCTAGAACCAAGAAGAGCAGCCTGCCCCAGGAAATGGTGACCTACAGCTTGAGGTGAGTGCTGGAGCGTGGCCCCACTGCAGCTCCCACTGTCCTGTACCTCCTTCCTTTTTCATGCTTTGTCTCAGGAAAAACCCAGCTGTCTCCTCTCCTCAGTTATTTTATAAACCAGTCTTTCCCAAGTTCAGTATTTATTGCCCAGCTCCATTCCAAGTCAGTGCGTTGACTCTGTGAGTCTCCTGCAGCAGGGGAATATCCTCATCGCCCTGAAACCCCTCCCAGTATTTAAACTGGGATTGAGGTGGGCTATAAACCATCCCTGTGTGCATCCAGGTAGCGCAGGTCTCGTGGCTGGGCTGTCTCAGTGGCACCTGAGTTACTCCCAGTAACTAAGGCAGGTTTTCCTCTGGACTTCATTTCCTGCAGGAACGTGCACCGGCCAGTGCCCCTGCAGAACTTCAAGCAGTACTATGAGATGAAGACAGCAAGTGCTAACCACGCCTTTTTCCAGGAGTTTGAGGTGAGATGAGACTCCTCCTGGATTTCTCCACTCGGTGGGTCACCCATCTCCAGCAATCCAGCTGCCCCGTGAAGCAGCCTTGGAGGCCAAAGGTTGGATGGACCAAGTGATCAGGCAGTTCCTTTGCTCAAAACCTGGTTTTGTTCAAGTTCTGGTCAAAACACGTGTGGTGTGTGGGGTGAAGTAGGGCAGAGCAAAGTGCCCCAGCCCTGACTGGAGGTGAAGATGAGAGGGGTGGCAATGACAACCACCCTGACAGTGTCAGAAAAGAGCCTGCAGCCAGAGGGAAGGTCGAGGAGCACTCTCAGACCTCCAGGATCAGGCTGTGGGCTTCACCTCAGGCTGCTCCCCTGGCTCGCACCGCCAACACCTGCAGCCTCTGGGCTGTTCTGCTGCAGCATCTTTCAAATTCCCATCAGCAATTTCAAACCCTCCTCAGATCACCCTTCTCTGGCTTCTTGAGTGAGGACAGAGGGGCAGAAGCAGATGCAGCACAAGATATTTCTGTTTGCTCAGCAGAAACTCCTCTGGGCTTTGTGGTGGATTTGGTAGATTTCTGAGGCTTTTTCCCCCAGTACTTGTTCTTGGGCTTTTCTTTTAAATATGAACAGTGCTGTTGGAAAAGGCTATGGGAAAAGCCACCATGGCTCAGAGTGCACAGACCATCTGAGGGACGAGTGGAGCAGTTCTCTGTGATCCTCTCTACCCTCCAGACAGAGCCACCGGCCATGAGCAGGGAGCTGAGCTGACCAGGAGCTCTCCAGAGGAATGTTTGTGCTTATCTTTTCCCCTGTCCTACAGGAGCTGAAGGAAGTTGGGAAGGAGCAGTCCAAGGTGGAGGCTGAGCTCCCAGCAAATGTCTCCAAGAACAGATATCCCCATGTGTTGCCCTGTAAGTGCCATCCCCTCCCTTCTCCCCAGCATCTGGGCTGGGCTCATGGAACAGGCTCACCTTGCACTGCTGCCAGGGTCAGTGCCTGCTCCTCTCCTGGGAGCAGGAGGACTCTTGAAATGGGCCTCAGTTTCCATTTTCCTGCTGGAGACTCGAGGCTTGATGGCTGAGCCAGGGCTGAGCCCCCATCCTCCCCAGCTCCTCCAGCAGGCTCAGGACAGCTCCCAGCAGGAGACCAAAAGGGGTGTGTGAGCTTCACTGAGGGGCCTCATGACCCCAGCTCTGTTTTCCAGTCCCCTGCTAGCCCAGCTGGCAGGCAGTGCTCACCTCCCTGGGGAGAAGGTGCCTGGTGGAGCACAGAGCTTCCCTGCTGGAGCTGCTGAGGCTTCTCCCACTGGGTTACCCGGGTGGCCCTGTCCTGGTGAGCCTTGGGGCTCACCTGTGTGTGCTCTCTTTCAGATGATCACTCTCGGGTCAAGCTGAGCCAGCTGGGGGAGGATCCACACTCAGACTACATCAATGCCAACTTCATGCCTGTGAGTGCCCACTTGCCTTCCCCGCAGAGAGATGGCCACGGGGCACCGTGACAGAAACTCTGGAGGCAGAGTGTCCCCTACTGTGAGATGGTGAAGGCACAGCTGGCACAGGCCAGCCAGGAGCTGGGGGGAAGGTGGAGATGTGTAGGTGCCCTTCAGCAGGGGGTGGTGGAGCCTGTCAGATGGCAAACGCTGTGATGCAGAGGTGTGAGCGTGGGAAGACTGGCAAGCCTCTCTGCTTTCTGCTCGTGGACTGTCTATCCTCTTCCTTCACCTCCCAGCTTACTGCCCTGTCTCTCTGCCTGCTCTTTTTCCTTCTGGTCTGTGCAGCTGCATTTGAACAACCCTGGAGCTGTGCCTTCATCCCCCAGCCGGGAGGTTCCCAGGTAACAGCAGGGCACGCAGCGTGCGGTGCCGTTGCGTGCATCTGTGGGGCGTGAGAAACACCCCGAGGCCTTGCATGCTCACCCTACCCTCAGCAGAGAGGGGGAAGCATGGGGAAGACCCAGATGTGACTTTCTCTGGTTAGACTGAATGAGGAACTGCTTGGAGGGAAATGGCGTGGGTCACTTTATTCCAAATATGTAGAGAGCATGTGCTGGGCAGCTCGTGCTTCCTGTGGAATCAGCTGCTTCTGAGATCAGCTGCCTGGGAACTGTGCCTGTGTGGGCTAAGGGCAACAGGAATTTCTCCTCCTACCACAAAAGCAGAGCAGGCACTGACTGGTCCCAGGGCAGGACCCACCTGCCTTGGCAACCTGAGAACTCATCTTGTTCTTGTCTGCCTCTTGCTCAGGGCTACACATCACAGCAAGAGTTCATTGCCACCCAGGGGCCCCTAAAGAAAACCATAGAGGACTTCTGGAGGCTGGTGTGGGAGCAGAACGTCTGCAATATCATCATGCTGACAGTGTGCATGGAGAACGGGCGGGTAGGTCGGTGCCAGCCCCAGCCCAGCCCAGCCCTGGCAGTGTGAGCCGAGCCCAGGGCTGGGTCTGTGTCCTCCACAAAACCCCTGCTCTCCCATGGCTCCAGGATGAGCACAGTCTGTACAGCTTCCCTGAAAAGGCAGTCTCAGGGAAGAGAGGCTGATCTGTGCAGCTCAGCTGTAGCTTGGGGCGGGCTGGGCCAGCAGTGGAGCTTAGCTAGGACCATGCCCACCACCCTCGGATATTTCCGCAGAATCTGAAATTGCCGTGTCCTCCGGGTGAGCCACTTCACAGGGACTGTTCCTCCAGTCTCCAGGGATGATGAGACCTGCACAGGTCCTTTTTTCTGGAGGAGGCTGAGATCCAAATGCAGGGGCTGTGAGGGAGAGCTGTGCGAAGGGGAAGCACCCCTGCCTGCTCTCCAAGGCTTGCCCTGGCTCCCCTCACAGCCGCTGCTCTCTGGATGCTTCTTGGGAGCCAGAAGATCACCTGGTCCCTCAGTGGCCTCACTGGGACCTTTTCCTGCTCTAGGTCCTCTGTGATCATTACTGGCCATCAGAATCTGCCCCGGTGTCCTACGGGCAGGTGCGGGTCCACCTGCTGATGCAGAGCAGCTCGGAGGAGTGGACCATCCGGCAGTTCAAGCTGTGGCACGTGAGTACAGACCCCAGGGGATGTGGGGACCAGGCAGGGGTTGGCACTGGCATTTCTCCTCAGCGGTGGTGGCACCTTTCCCTGCCATTTGTGGGGCTCAGAGAAGATCCAAGCCCTGAGGGGCGGTCTGCCCCTTCAGACGGGTGACACAGGGGTATCCAGCGTGTGTCCTGCTGCTCTCCACCCTTGCTCTCTCCTTTCCACCTCCCTGCCCTGGGGCAGCCTGCAGTTTCCAGGGCACGTTCCCTGGCAGTCAAAGGCTGTCGCTGTTCTCGCCGTGGAATGGAGAAACGACACAAAGTCCGAGCTTATGGATGCTGAAAAAGCTCCAGCAAAGAATTTCTTCAGCTTTTAGCAGTAGTTTGTGAGAGCTCTGTCTTTCCCATGCAAGTCATTCAAAACAATGTTACAGTTTTGTAAATCTCTGCACCTGCAAGGTTGTTGTCCACCATTGTTATGTTCCCAACTAGAAAAATATTTAAAGATGGGTGCCTTAGAACTTGGCCAATCACCCTAAGGGGTGGATGGCCGAAAGAACCAATTACCTTATGCCATTTAACACACTTTTTGCGAACTAACATATAAAAACCCTTCACAAAGCTAATAAAGCGCTTCAGCCTTCTCTCTACCCTGAACTTGGAGTCTGTGTCGTTTCTCCGTTCCACGGTGATAACAGTGACATGAGCTCAGGGTAAAAGGAGGCCGAAGCAATTTAATAACTTCTTAGAGAATTTTTATATGTTAGTTCACAAAAAGTGTGTTATATGGCATAAGGTAATTGGCTCTTTCGGCCATCCACCCCTTAGGGTGATTGGCCAAGTTCTAAGGCACCCATCTCTAAATATTTTCTAGTTGGAACCATAACAATGGTGGAAAACAACTTAGCAGGTGCAGAAGTTTACAGAACTGTAACATTATTTTGAATGACTTGCATGGGAAAGACAGAGCTCTCACAAAATGCTGCCGAGAGCTGAAGGAATTCCTTGCTGAAGCTTTTTCAGCATCCATAAAAGACAGGTCTCCTCCCTCCCACCTGCACGCGTCCCAGCGTGGCAGGGGCTGTGGGGGAGGACGGAGGAGCAGCAGCCCCCAGGCAGTGCAGACCTGACACTGCCTGTTCCCTGCAGCTGAGGCCGGTGTCCTCAAGTGCCCGGGTGCTGCCAGGGCTGGGGGGTGTGAGCCTGCCCCGGGGGGGGGCTGCACACCCATCCCCAATCCCCGTGCCAGGAGGGTCTCCGGGCAGAGCGGTTCGTGTCCCACCTGCACTACACGGCGTGGCCCGACCACGGCATCCCGGAGTCCACCACTTCCATCATGACCTTCCGAGAGCTGGCCCGGGAGCACATCCAGAGCACCAAGGATGCGGGGCCGACCCTCGTGCACTGCAGGTGAGGCTCTGCCCCGGGGGAGGACGGCAGAGAGCAGGGGGGATGAAGGTCCTACTGTGAGGGAAGGCAGTGCCCAGGAGACACACAGCTGCTCTGTGGAGTCTCCTGCTCGGGTGTGGAGGACTACAGGTCTGCTGGCAGCCTGCCCCCCAGCCCCGGGGCGTGGGGCAGGTGGAGATGGTCAGCACCCACCCAGGGCAGCCTGAACGGCTCCCAGCCCCGTTCCGTGCTGGGACCGGTGCCTGGGTGTGCTCGGTGCCCTGGGAGCAGCCTTTGGGAGCGTGTCCAGCAGCAGGAGGGAGCCCACGGGCTGGGGCGTCAGGCCTTGTTTAACCCTTGCTGTCTGTGCTCCCAGTGCTGGCGTGGGCCGCACTGGCACCTTCATCGCCCTGGACCGGCTGCTGCAGCAGATGAAGCAGGAGAAGGCGGTGGACATTTTTGGTGTCGTTTACGCCTTGCGGATGAACCGGTACCTGATGATTCAGACGCTGGTGAGATCTCTGCTCCCTCTTCCCCCCTGGCCCCTCGCTTCATTCCGTTCAAGTTCACAGGGCTGGCAGTTGGATGAGCTGGCCAGCCAGCCCCAGCACCCCCAGGCTGGTCCCCAGCCTGTCGCTGTGTCATCCTTCTGCTGAAAGCAGCAGCTCAGCTGGAGTGGAAATTGCTGGGGGGGGGTCTTCAGCAGCTTCATGCCCTGCTAGACCCACAACAGCAACATCCAGAGTCTCAGAGACCTCCCAGGAGGCTCAGAAACACCCCCAAGCACCGAGGAACAGGATCAGGCCCTTCTGCAGGCGATTCCTAGCTCACACCACGTTGTTGGTCTGTGATGCTCCACAGTCTGTCTCCGATCTCCAGCCCCTGGGACTGGGACAAGGTGTCAGAATGACCCTTGAGGACAGAGACCATCCCCACCCTGTCGTGCTGTCTCTGCAGTGTGACGGTCTGTGTTGCTGTCTGCCTTTGCCTTCCAGTCCCAGTACGTTTTCTTGCACAGCTGCATTCTGGACAAGATCTTGGAGGAACCTCTCCTGGATTTATCAGGGACAGAGAGGTAAGGACTTGCTGTGCTTTGCCGCTCTGCCCACCCCGATCCACAACCCCTCTTGGCAAGCTTTGGCTGCAGGACAGAAGGACAGGGAAGCCCAGCCAGCCATCCCAGCTGGTGTTGTGAGCGGGGTGAGCGCAGGGAGAGTTGTTCCCTGCAGCACAGGGAGCCCAGCACAGAACAAAGTGCCATCTCCTGGCTACACCGGTGCCAGAGATCTGCAGAGCTGTGCTGGGGAAGGCGCTTCCCTCAGCCCCTGGCTCCCAGCCCACACTCACGCCCTAGAGATGTGTCTCCCTGTACTCAGCACCGTGTCCAGTTGTGGGCCCCTCGGTTTGGGAAGGATGTTGAGATGCTTGAACTTGTCCAGGGGAGGGCAACAAGGCTGGTGAGGGGCTTGGAACACAAGCCCGATGAAGAGTGGCTGAGGGAGCTGGGGTTGTTTAAGCTGGAAAAAAGGAGAGTCAGGGGTGACCTCATCACTCTCTACAACTCCCTGAGAGGTGGTTGTAGCCAGGTAGGGGTTGGTCTCTTCTCCCAGGCAACAACTGACAGAACAAGAGGACACAGGCTTCCCTGCGCCAGGGGAAGTTTAGGTTGGGCACCAGGAAAAAGTTCTTCACTGAAAGAGTGATTGGGCACTGGAATCGTCTGCCCGGAGAGGTGGTGGAGTCACCGTCCCTGGAGGTGTTTAAAAAAAGTCTGGACATGGCACTCAGTGCCGTGGTTTAGTTGATGAGGATGTGTTAGGTCACAGGTTGGACTAGATGATCTTAAAGGTCTTTTCCAACCTAGTTCATTCTGTGATTCAAACTGGAGAAGCTCGTGGCAGCTGGGTGGCCTTGGGATGTGCCTCCTAATGGAAGCCGAGAGGACGGAGCAGGGTCCAGCTGGGCATGGCTTTGGCTACCTGTCTCATTATTTTGGGGCTACATCTGGACGTCATACACCTGTCTTTGTGGTCAGATTGTCTCCTCCCTCATGCACAACAGCATGTCCTTGTCCTTGCTGACTCTGGGGAATGAGCCCTGGGCCGTGCCACCCCCGAGACCTGCCTCTGTCTAGGGGAGAGCAGGTTGTCACGGGCCAGAGCTGGGAACCCTGGCATTTGAGGAGTGAAGGTCTGCTCACAGCCCTGTCTGCCTGCTGCAGACACAGCCTGGGTGCTGCTGAATGAGCTCAGCCCCACCCTTGTGCCCCGGCTCTCTCCCCAGGTCCTGCCCCATCCCGCTGAAGAGCTTTGCCCAGCACTACGCCCAGAAGGCAGCCAAGTCCCACCTGGGCTTCCTGAGGGAGTATGAGGTGAGAGCTGTTCTCAACAGGGAGTGCTGCCATGGCTAGATGTGCTGAGGGGACCTGGGGAGGGATTGTACCTGCTCGGACTGGGGGATGCCCCGTGAGTGCCTCCTGAGTGGGTCCCATGCCCCGGTTTCCTGGGGGTTCTGGCAGTGCCCCCTCTCCATGGCACTGCATGCCCAGGCACAGCTCCCTCGTGCTTTCTGCACTGCTCAGGGTCTGTCCACCACCCACTCCCTCCCTGGACAGCAGCAGCCCTCTCCTGGCAGCATGGCACAGGCCTGGCAGCCCACTCTGGAGCTGGTCTGGTGGCACTCCTGCTCAGGCTTCTGCATGTGCAGTCGTGACCCCTCCTCTGCCAAGTCCAGATGTCCTCAGGAGGCTCCTGCTGCTCCTGACCCTTCCTCTCTGCCTCCTGCACTCTCTCTCACTCTGGCAGGCCCTCCTGGAAGCTGTCAAGGAAGAAGCCAGCTCTGCATCACCATCTTCAGGCAGCCAGCAGACACGGCCCTCTTCCAGCATCCTGCCGTGTAAGTTCTGTGACACCTTGCAGCCTCTGCCTTCCCGTTCCTCTTCCTCCTGCCTGGAGCCAGGCTGGACCAGGGCCGGTAGTCCACAGCACAAGAAAGTATTTTGAGGCTTTGGTGACTGCCCCAGAAGGTTACTGAGGTGTTTGGGGTGGAGCACGTGGTGTTTGGGACTGGGGTTGGTAGGTTTGCTCAGCCTGGAAAAGAGAAGAAAGATCTTATTGCTGTTTTCAGCTACCTGTGGGAGGCACAGGGAAGACGTGGAGTCTTCTCAGAGGTGTGCCATGGAAGGGCAAGAGACAAGGGGGATGATTTGGGAGGGTAATCCAGCTCAGCAGAAGGAATATTGAATTTCCCTGAAGATGGTCAAGCGCTGGACCAGAGGCCCAGAGCACCTGCAGGCTCTCCATCCTTGGGGAGAGGCAGATCTCCACTGGCTCAGACACAGGAGCTGGGGACAGAGACCTGTCTTTTGGGAGCCAACATGCACAGGCTGGAGATGAGCACTGCAGAAGAGAGTGCCTTTGCCAAGAAATGGTCCAGGAAGGATTGGATTTGTGTGGCAGTCACTGTGCAAAACCTGTTGGAGCTCGAGACTGCCTCGAATCCCTGCAGCTCCCATTTACTTTGCAGATGATCGCTCCAGAGTGAAGTTCTCCCTGCTGGAGCAGGGCCCTTTCTCAGGGCTGCTGCAGGTGTGGCGTGTCCCGGTGAGTCTCAGCCCCAGCAGCAGCACCCACCCCTGTGCTGGGTCCCCCCTCCTGCCTGTGCTCCTGTGCCCTGGGTCCTGCACTGGTCACTGGCACTGTGCTCCTGTGTGGAGAGGAGGGGATTACGAGGACTGAGGACATCACTTCCCTTGCCTGCCCACTTTGGGCTGTCCTCACTTCCCTCCCTCTTCTCTCTTCTCTCTTCTCTCTTCTCTTCTCTCCTTGCCTCCTGACCTGCTGAGCTTTCTTCTCTTCCTGACCTTTCCTGCAGCCACCTGGGCCAACAGGGCACCCTCTCCAGTAACGCTCTCATTCCCCACCCAGGGCTGCAGCTCCAGCAGGGACTATCTGGCTGTCCACGGCCCTGACAAGCTGACCATGGAGGACTTCTGGACCCTGGTGTGGGAACAGGATGTTCACATGATCCTGACACTTCTCCCATGGCAGGAGAAGGGGGAGGTAAGGCACTGTGCCCCCCTGTGCCACGGCACAGGGTGAAATCTGTTCCGTGGAGTTGGAGCTAGCAGAGCTCTTGAAACACTTCACTGCCTCCTAAATCCTGGGTGCAGATCCAGCTTAGCTGGAGCTGGACCTTTCCTGTCCAGGTGCTCCCACAGCTTGTCATGGGAGCCAGGTTCTGTCTGCCCCCCGTGCCTGAACTCAGCTGGTGCCCTTCAAGCTGCATCTTCGTGGGACTGAGGGCAGCAGCTCCTGCTCTGCCCAGCCAAGGTGTAGACACTGGCTGAGCAGATTCCAGCTCAGAGCTCTGAGCAGAGCTGCCAGGCAGCTCTGGGTTCCCAGATGAGCTGGCTGAACCTGCTGGTGTTCCCAGGACTCCCTCAGGTTTTAGGTGGGGGATGAACTGACATGGAGAGATGCCGGGAGTGCTCTTGGTCCAGCCCCACCGCAGACCCCAAAGATGGTGACTGATTATGACAGAGAAGCCAAATTTCAACAGGAAGCCAAATTTCTTGTTGCACACAGGTCCCAGGCGAGGTGTGCTGGCCCCTGGAAGGAGACTCGCTCTGCACGAAGACGCTGACCATCCAGTGTGACTCGGAGAAGCTTGTCTCGGGGTGGAGATGTACCCAGCTCAAACTGAAACACGTGTGTGTCCGTGGGGCTGTCCTGGGATGGGGGTGGGTCTCGAGGGATCTCTGGGGGCTGAAAGGTCTGTGGGACTTCTCCAGGCTGCAAGAGCAGAGTGCCAGCAGCCCACAAATGCAGGAGTGAGCCTGGATTGAAACATCCAGAACTGAGTGGAGGCAGGAGATACATGGGAGAGGCCCTGGGGGCTTCCCCCACCCCTTGCTGATGGGTCCTTCTGACCCCTTTGAAAAGGCCCACACAGTTCTCAGTTCCCTCTCCAGGAGCAAGTCAGGATGCCATGGGGAAGGAGAGCCAGAATCATCGTACCCACAGCATGGGTGGTGGGCAGTGCCCCAGCAGAGGTGCCTGGACAGCTTTACAGGAGCTGGCAGTCAGCTCAGGGAAGCCTCAGGGAGCCTCGGGATGGGAGAACTGGGGCCCCTCTGCACCCAAACTCGCCCATCCCTCCCCAACATCCACGTCAGCTCTTTGGTCCCACAGGAGAAGAAAGCAAAGGAGAGGCAGGTACAGAGATTCCTGTACACGCTCTGGAGCAGCAAGAAGCAGCCTGATGTCCAGAGCCTGGTGGAGCTGCTCGCGGCTGTCAGACAGCGCACGCCCCACCGGAGGAGAGCCGGGCCTCTCCTGCTGCACTGCAGGTACCCTGGGCTACACCTCCAGCCATGGGCAGCCTCCCGAGCTGGGAGCCACCAGGCTGCACAGCTCCTTGGGGTGGGACCAACAAGTCCCTTCCATGCCCATGGTATAGGTCAGTGAGAGCCAGTGGAGGTTCTGAGGCTGGGAGGGCACAGGGAGCGGTGCTCTGCCGAGGGCTGGGAGAGGACAGGGCGAACGGGGCTGGGCCAGGAGCGTGGGTGGAGCAGGGATTGCCAGGCTGAGGTGCCCAGGCCAGCCTTGGGTAACTGCAGGGATCCTGGGAGCAGCCCTGATATCCTCACTTGCATGCAGAGAGAGCTCACAGTGCCCACGTGGCTCCTTGGACTGGTGCCCTCTTCTGAAGAGGTTCAGCTCAGCCTGGCCTGGCATCAGTGACCCTCCCTTGTCCCCTGCAGCGGTGACATGAGCCAGATGGGCACACTGATCTCCCTGGATTGCCTGTTGTACCAGATGAAAGCTGAGAGAACCGTGGACATCTACGGCGTGACCCTCCAGCTGGCCAGAAGCTGCTGCCTCATGACCCCAACTCTGGTAGGTGGGAAGAAGGGGCAGTGGGCAGGGTGGAGCAGAGGCTTTGTGCTGACCTGCCTGGAGCTGGTCCTGGGTGCTCCCTGCTGCCTGGGAGCCCGTCCAGCAGGGATTTCCTTCATGCTTCTTCCCCACCCTGTGGCTCTGCCAGCCACCAAGGGCCACGGGCACTGACTTTTCCCAGGCAAGAGTTTTCTGTCTCCTCAGTTCTGGAGTTAAGAGCAGTTAAATTGCACGTGAGCTCACAGTGAGTGCAAGGCACTCTTCCCATTGTACTCGGGGAAGTGTGGAGCGCTGGTGTCATCCTACACAACCCTCCTGCTTGCCCTTGGCTCCTGGGCATGGCTGTCAGCCTGGGCACCCAGAACCTGCTGGGTACCCCCTTGGCCAGTACCTCATCCCCCAGAGCCTGGTGTTGCAGCTGGGGCTGCCTCTCAGGGGCACGGTGGGACACACTGCCACGCTGGCAGGTGCCCTGTGGGCTGTGGCACTGCCTGCTGGTGCCGTTCCGTGCCAGCCCAGCCTCGGCGTGCCAGTCCCGCTCGTGGCACCGATGCCTCTGGACGTGCTTCAGTTGCTGCGGCTGCTGAACGAGCTGATGCACAGCCCTGGAAACGCTCCCCACAGGGCACAGCAGAACCGGGGAAGATCTCTCCAAGGCTTCCCAGCTGCAGAGCCTCCTTCAAGAAGCTAATTACATTCTTAATTAATGTGAACCATGTGCGTGGTGGGAGCCAGAGGAGGGCAAGGCGTCCGCTGCCCCCGCTTCAGAGCCGCTTTGTGTTCCCGCAGGGACACAATAACCCAGAAAGGCACAGCAAGCGCCCATCAAACGCTGCTGTCCTGCTGAAGGGGGGCAGCGGAGGAGCTGCTTCCCCTCAGAGCAGCCGGGCTGCCCTCCAGCCCCCTCCATCCCGGCGGGGGCTTGCCAGCACCCCTCTATGTCTGGCGGGGTCAGCGGCTGCTGTCGTGCTGGAGGCATCAGATTTTCCGGGGGGAAGCAAGGAAGAAGACGAACTTTTGATGGATATCCGCGGGTACCTGTCGGATATTAAGCACCAGCAGCTCCGGAGTGGTGCGTGTCCCGGGGGATGCGCTCTCGCATGTGGCGGTCACTGAGTGTGCCTGGGCTGTCACTGCAGATTTCACAATCAGACCTGACTCGTGGAAAGCACGCTCCGGTGACCTGGAGCCTGAGCCATTGTGCGATCCGTGGCGTTCCCGGCCCTCCGGTGAGGCTGAACCCGGCGCCGCAGGGAGGAGGCTCCTCGTGACTCGCGGCTCAGCATTAACGAGCTGCAGGGGAATGCTGCTCGGGGCCCCTCTGCGACTCCCTAATCCCCCCTGCCCGCTGCCATGGGATTCCAACCCACACCATGTGCCGGCTGGCCCTGCCCCGCAGCTCCGTGCCCTGAGTACAACCCCATTTTACCTTTCTCGCATCTTGCCTCGGCAGTCCCGGGGGTGTTTGGTGTCATTTTGGGGCAGCCTGGCATTCGGGCAGAACCTCATGTCAAACGCACAGGGGACTTGGGACCTCTGAACCCGCGTTTGGAGCTGGTGGATCAGTTTGGTGGTATTAAAAAGAGACAAACAATGCAGCTGGGCTAAACCCACACAGATTTTTCTGTACCTCTGTGAGCCTGCAGGCATCTACCCTGATCTGCTGTCAGCACCTGACTGGTACACTGGGACTACACTCCTGGTCCAGAGGTCTTCCCTCATGGCCCCAGGTCACTGCCAGACCCCGTGCACTCCAGCTCCATGCCCTGCAGCATCACTGGAGTTGCTCTTTGCTCTTGTTTCGGATGCAAACACCATGGCACATCCAAAAGCCACTGGGGCGCTTGGAGGAAGCCCAAGGAAATTGTTCCTCTTAGTCCCATCCTGGGAGGATGAAGAAGGGGAAACTACCATGGTATAACAGGCTTGATTCTTCCTTTCTGGGGGACTGTGGTGGCACAGGACCACCATGGGCTACTTGGGAGAGCAAATCCTGCTCTGCCATCAGACTCTGTTCCTTAGTTAGGATTTTTTTAAGGCAAACTGCAAAGTTAATCTGTGACCAGAATCTGTCAGAAACCTGACTCTGACCCCCCTTTCTCTCTTGCAGGACCAGTACATGCTCCTGTACACCTGCATCCAGGACATCACTGCTCAGAACCAGCCCTAACACCCCCTGGCCCTTCCTGGCACCCTTCTGCCTCCCCCTCTGCAGGGTCCTGGGAGCTGGGAGCTGGTGAGAGCACCATGGGACTCCTGCAGCGAGCAGTGACCTCTCCTGGCACTGTGCCCAGCGTGTCCCTCGTGGTGTGAGCTGTGACATGGGGTGTCCTGGACAGAGGGACAGTGTCCTGCAGCTCTCGGTGCGGACACGGCGAGGGGCTGGGCAGGATGCTCTCCTCCTTTGGACATCTCCTGGGATTCCTGGTGCCTGGAAGGTTCTCTAGCCCCCCTCACCACAGCCTGTGGGGCTCTGCAGTGCCCCTGAGGCCCGACACGAGCATGGAGCACCGTGGGCAGCGGCGTGTGGAGGTCTCAGATGTGCTGTGGACAGAGCTGGCTTGTCTGGGCTGGTGGAATGGTCTTAGGTACAAACAATAAACAGCCCTAGGAAAGCTTGGAAGGGAGGCTTGGCCTTTGAGGGGTGCAGCTGGTGTGAAGGCCACAGCAGAGCAGCTGTTCCCAAAAGGGCAGCTGTGTCCCCAGCCATGGGACACTGCGGTGTCCCTTGGGCACTCCACATGCTGCAGTCCGTGGCACACAGCAGCTTCTGCTCGCTCTCATCTGCTCCTTCCCCCGAGGCAACACTTCTGCACTGAATCTCCAGCCCACCCACAGCTTTGTGAGGAAGGAACACGTTTTCAGATGAAGCCTGGGCTCCCAAGTTGTGAACCCGTGGGCTCCCCAGCACCAAGGAACAGGGCAGAGCCGCCTGGGGCAGCTGACACGCTGATGAGCGGCTGGCAGGCAGCCCCAGCAGTCCTGCTGCTCTGGGAACTGGGTTGTCCATGCAGGGACACGGCTGCTCTGCAAGCAGGGGTGGCCGTGCACCAGCTGAAATCACAAGTAACAGCTCGGTTCACTGAGCTGCAAGCGCAGGACAGAAGGAAGAGTTTAAAAAAAGAAGAGGGTTTCACAAGCACATTCCTCATGTAGATAAAGCTGTATCTGGGACCCTGTTTACCCTTCTTCACCCCTGCAAGCAGGGTGGGGTTACAGCGCGGTCCCAAAGCAGTAGCCCTGTCCCAGTGTGGCCAACTCCTGCCTGTTCCATGGCCTGTGGCAGCTGCCTTCAAGTGGGGTGACGAGACATAGCAGGTCTGATGAGGGGGTCCCAAGACCTGTTACAAAGAGCTGAGAGCCCCAGGTGGGTGATTGAGTTGGCCACTCATCCCAATGCCCCTGTGTTTCCACAAGAAGCTTCCCCCTCTTCCAAAATGAGGATGCGACACCCAGGGCACCTCAGCATCAGCCATCCCAAGCACTGGGATGAGACCTCTTTTGCAACTGGGTGTCCTTTTTCCCCCTCTTTGGCAGTTGCTGTCCCGCTCACCCCCTGCTCCCTCCGTGCACCACCCGTCCCCCCCACCCAGCAGAGCTGTGCAGCCCCCAGCCAAGCTCCTGCCCGTTGTCCCCTGCACCCAGTGCCCGGGTGTGGCCACAGGCAGGGCACAGCCGGCTGGGAGCAGCCTCTCCCTGCACACAAGACACCTCCTGCTGCTCAGGCCCCTCTGCCTCCGTGTATTCCTGCTCTGCTCTCTCCTGGGCTGGAGGAAACCCAGGCAGTGCAGAGCCTTAGCCCCACAGAGGGCTGGTTTTCCTCCCACCCTGGGCATGCTATGTGTGCAGTGCTGGCTTCAGCATAGCCCAGAGCATCCTGAGTTGCCCGTGGCCACCCTCACCCATCCTGACCTGCGTTGTCCTGGATCCAGTTGCTGTTTGGGAACGTTTCCGTGCCACTGCGTCTTTGTGCCAGGGTCACCCACCCGTGTGACGTGACCCGTCACTGCTCAGCCTGCACGAGTGACCATCCAGTGACTTGTTCCATTGCTGTTCCTGGGGAGGTGCCAGCATGCCAGGGGCTCTGCAGGAGGATGAGTGAATCCTCCCAACATGAAAAGGGCCTGTGAAGCTCAGTGGATATTCTCATGTGCACAAAAGGATTTATGGCGTTGCCTTGGGAGGAGCCCAGCCCTTGCCCTTGCTCACAGGGAGCCTGATGGCTTTATGGCTTTTTGGCTTTTATGTAACCAGTAACCCCTAAACCACACTGGGGCTGCAGGGTGAGGGTCACAACAGGGAAATGTTTGTTTCCACAGCCCTGTAGCCAGGATCAGTGGGGTGGGGCTGTTGGCTGCACACGAGGTCCCCGTGCTTTGCAGCAGCGGCACCTGCCCTGTGCATTGGAGGACACACCATTGCACACTGGATGTTGACATCAAGCAACCAAGCTGCAAAATCAAGCCTGGTCCAAAGAATGATGTGCCATTTGTCTGTCCAGAGGCTGGAGCTGACAGGCTGGTGAAGTTTAGACTTGCCCAGCAGCACAGAATCTCACCAGCACTGGAGCTTTTACCCCAAGAGCCCCCAAGAAGGACTAGTCTCAAAGACCATGCATCCTGCTCACCCATGCACACAGACCCATCCTCCTTAGACCTCACTGGAAACAACCCTGGCGTCCAGCTTTCACCCTCCAGCTGCATCCAGCCTCAAAAATAATTCCTGGGCTAATTCTTCAGCAGCCTTTCTGCAGGTCCAGTCCAACATACCCCTCTTACAGGCCAACTTTTGTCCTGCAAAGCATGTGACAACCTGGCCACACCCCGGGCCACACAGGGCTGTCCGTCTGCCTCAGGGGATGGGCACTGCACCAGGAACGTGCCACAGTCCCTTGGGAAACTGCTCCTGGATCTCCTGTCCGTGCACAGAGACAGCAGTCCCGGGACAGGGCACGGGGCTGGTGCCCTGTCACCCACGGCTGGTGGCACAGAGCTGCCAGGGCCACTGGCCCTGAGACATAAGGAATGAAGTTAAAGCCGTGGTGGGGGAGGCACGGCGCTGTCTGCAGAGCTTCCACAAGTCCAGGAGCAAGCGATCCCTCAGCCCTCCCATCTGGCGAACACAGCAGAGCAGGCAGCCAAGGTGAACCTGCAGGCAGCTGCAGCTTCTCCAGCAGCTCTGGTGGGAGCTTCTCATCTCCAGGACGGGCACAGGACAGGGATTTGTCACACAGAGTGGCCAACAGGTTTGTGTGTGTGTCTGTGGCACAGCCCTCTGCTCTGTGCTTCGTGTCCTGCCTGACAGGAGGCCGAGCTGGTGACGATGATGAATTTATGACCTCCCACCCACTGCTGCAGTGGAGTCTGGAGCCACAGATGCTCACAGAGGGTGTTGTGGGAGCTGCGGTTTGGATGAATAATTTTCCAGCCCTGCAGCTCAAGAGCCACGAAACCCAGAGGGGGAGAGAAAGACAACAGAGCACTAAAACAAAACAAGCCTCTGGCTTGGTCTGCCCAGTGAGTTCTGGGCCATGCCATGTTGTTCTTCATCTTTATCCTGCTCCAGATGAGCAGCACCCAGCCACTGCCCTCCTCCATCAGTCCCCATGCAGAGGACAAAACACTGGAGATGAGCAAGAGTTTGCCTGTTTGGACCCCCCTTCCTACTCCCTGCTCCCCTTCCCGTGGCTGCCACAGCAGGGGCAGACTGGTTGGGGTTGCCAGGTGACAGGGGACAGGGATAGCACCCCTCAGATCTGGGGATCCACGGCCATGGCAGCCTGATGGGGGCTGCTGGAGCACCACAGCTCCTTGATCCCACAGTTTCTCCAGCACTGGACCTTTACCCCAGGCTCTTCCCTGGCCCCTGCTCTCCCCAGGGCACAGAGCCCAGCTGCTCCACACCTTTGCACAGCACAGTAATCAGCCCCTGCTCCCACCACAGGGAGCCCATTCCACCCTGACACATCCCCAGCTGGACATCTCCATGAAATCAGGTGCTGGCACCAGTCATGGCACGGAATTCCCACTGCCCACCGTCTCTTCCACCTGAGCTGTACCAGCACCAGGAGCAGCAGGATTGCAGCCGGACGCCCCCAGGATTTCCAGCATCCTCCATCCTCAGCTGCCAGTGTCGGCCACCTCCTGGTGAGCAGAAGTGCTGGGGCCAGCAAAGATTGAAGGTAGGTCTGAACTGGAAGGGGAATTCACAGAACCACAGGGTTGGAAGGGACCTCTGGACATCATCCAGTCCAACCCCCCTGCCAAGGCAGGGTCACCTGGAGCAGGTGACACAGGAACACGAAGGGAGAATCCTCGACCTCCCTGGGAAACTGTTCCAGTGCTCTGCCACCCTCAGTGTGAAGGAGTTCTTCCTCACGTTGAGGTGGAATTTCTTGTGTTTTAGTTTATTCCTGCAGTACTGGAGCAGAGGGTCCCTCCTCAACCCCCCTCCTGCACGTGCCAGGCTTGCCATGGCTGCGGCTCCCCGACCCAGCTGAGATGCAGGTGCCCCAAAAGAAAAGCCTTCGAGCATGTAGGACACTGGACCGGGGTTCTGGTCCACCCAACAGGTCTCCTACCTGGCTCTGCACCTCAGTCCCTCTTCTCTGCAGGGCATGGAGCCACAGGCCTGCAGCATGGCTTTTTACAAGCAATGCCTCCCAGAGCAAGGGGTTAAAGTGCATCTGAAGATTGCTCTGTGCCCCAGGCATCAGGCTGGAACCATCCTCCCCTCTGTGATTTCACACAGAGTCCTTCCTGCTGTCAGGAAGCATGGACACCTATCCCTGTCCTTCCCCTGCCCCAGCTGGAGCCACGTGCTGGCCACTGGGACCTTCTGCTTGTTTGCAGTTACGTTTTGGAAAGCCTCTGGGAGTCCTTGCTGAGCCCAGGCTCACACAGAGCCTGACAGCGCTGTTCCAGCCTTTGGATGGCCCCGATGGGAGCAGAATCTCCAGGAAACTTCCTCTGGCCTTGGCCTCTGCCCCTGACCTGGGATGGCTCCACAGGGTATGGCTGGGCTCACAGACACATCCGAATTACCGGACTCCTGGATCCTGCTCCATCCCTGCTGGTTTGGACCACAACCTGCTCCAGCCAGAACCTAAAGGAGCAGCTTCAAGAGGAGCCAGGGATGGCACGTCTGAGGAGCCTTGCACTGAAGAGAGGTCGTGTTCCAGGAGGGAGCGTCCCCTCCCAGAGATGTCGGATGAGGGGGAAGGGTGAATGCCATGGCACACATGGGCCAGTCCTGGTGATGCTTATTTTTTCTCTGGAGTCCCCATGCCCTGGGATCCTGCCTAAGGCTCTCTGCATCCTCTCCTGCCCCTGCCAGCCCTTCTGGAGGGAGGGACTCGCTGCTGTCCTCCCCAGTGTGTGGCACCTCATCGGTCCCTGCTGGAACCTTGGCAGTGAAACGCAGCCAGCATCGTCCGGCTCTGCAGTAGGGACTGGCTGTCCTTGGAGATCCACAGCCAAACTGGATCCTACTGGGTTGATCCAGAACCCTGTAAAATGTGGAAGGAAATAAAAAGAGGGCAAAAGCAGTTGCCCCATGGGAGCAGGGCAGGAGACACATTTGTGGTTTGTTCCAGGGGCCCTGTGTCAGGCCCATGCTGAGGACAGAAACAAACAGCCTCCAGCACTTGGACTCAGCTGGCACCGCCAGTTTTCCAGCTCGGGAAGGACCTCAGCTGGATGTCCAGGGCACTGGCATCACCTCTGGAGGAGCAACATCACCTCCCTCCACTCTGCAGGGCATGGAGCCCACTGCTGAGGGACAAAGCCAAGGTCCAGCAAGTTGTTGCATCAGGGCCCCCAGAGATCGTCTGGCTCTGCAGGAGGGGACACCAGTGCTCGTCACGAGGGTGTTGCTGCAGCCCTGCCCCAGCTATAGCTCCACAGCAGCTCCGTCAGCTTTTGAATGCCACCAGCTCCAGAAAACCTTGCCAGGCACAATCCTCGGGCCAAAGCCTGTTTGGTGTCTCATTTCTGGCCCACAGAGAGGATCTGGCCGGCGCTGGTACGCGTAGTCCTGGCTTTCCTCGGGTGCAAGGCTGCAATCCGGAGTCAGACCCCCCTGCAGCTGTGCCCCTGGCCAGCTGAGCCCATGGCTGTGCTTGCAGCTCACAAGAACCGGACCTTCTTCTCCCCTTAGGCTGTATTCTAAATTTCCCCAAGGGTTTTTTTTTTTTTTAAATCCCTGTTTTTAAGCAAGCTGTAGGAAGACCTATTAGTGTGGAGGCAGCAGGAGAAACATCACCCGGGATGTCACCCGCCGCTCAGAGGTACCCCACGCTCAGGAATCACGCTCAGCCCAATCCCCCGGTGTTTGGTCCCAAAAATCCCAGCAGAAGGGGGGTGCAGCGGAGGGGTGGCTGTGGAGCAGCGCTCTCCTCCTCTCGCAGACCGCAGCCTGCCGCTAGAGGACAACACAAACACGGGCTGAGCCTGCAGGGAAAAAACATCCGCTCCCCTCGGCAGCGATGAGCTGCGCCGGGAGCTCCGGTGCCTTCGGTGCCGGCACGGCCCGCGCTGCTCCCACTGAACTGCGGAGCTGGCTGGAAAGTGTCACCTCCATCCCTGAGGGACTGGCTCAGAAATTCCAGGTTTACCCATGGAGACGTCAAAGCTCTCTGGTCCAAGCAAGCTGGTGTCCAGAGTCTTAGTTTTGCCCGGGGCACACTGGAGTAAGGGACACTTGGAATGTTGGCAGCTGTTACAAGATCTCAGAGAAATGAGACGTGGATGTGAACCACCGCAGCCGACCTGGAATAAAAAGCAAACTGAAAAGTCAAAGTGAGGCACGTGGAGAAAAGGTCTCCAACGTCAGGACATGCTGCTCCAAAAAAAGTGTGAAAATTGCAGTCAGTGCCTCAGTGAGGAAATATCTCTGCTTCAGCTGAGTGGTAGTTTTCAATAGGAATCTCTTCAGTGGGGTTTTTTGCATGAACTTTGTTAATAGCGTGATCAGCCAGAGCCTTGGGTTCCCGAGGACAGTTCACTGAGCGAGAAATTGTGAAGAGATGGTGATGTGGTGAGGGAGAGGAGCAGGAATCACAGGTAAGAGCTGCTGCTGCTGCAGCCAGGAGTGACAGGCCTGACACTTTCTCCACACTGACTTGAGATTCCTGGCTGCTGTCAGAGCATATCCAGCCATTTCGGGCCCTGCTAACGTGTCCTGTGTCAGAGCTGGAGGGGAAGAGTGTTCAGGGGACTCATCTCTCCGAGGAGGGCTCCCTGTCTCCCCACCAAGCAGTGTTTTATATTTGGAGCTGCCAAAAGACATTTGCAAGTGTTTAATTAATGACATCTCCACCACTGTTCATGATGGAAGCGCCTTTATTCCAATTAAACCAGTTCCTGCTCCTAGACCAAAATCCTCTCCCTCCTCTGCACTCGGTGATGATCTTTGCAATGACTGCAGCAGTCACAGGGAGTCCTGAAACTGCGGGACCTGAATGCGCTTTGCAAGTGAAATAGTTTCAGATCCAGCATCGCCCCGGCCAGGACCCCTCAGCCAGAGTCTGTGCATCCACCCCAAACCCTGAACTCCATCTTCAGCACTTTTCTGGGGGGAGGAGATGCCTGCTCTGACTCACAGGTCTCACGGCCCCCCAGCCCCGGTGAGCTGGAGCTATTTAAGTCTCCCAGTGCACCAATTCACCTTCCTGACCCCAGAGAACTCTTCCGCCTCTTTTATCCTGTGATCACGATGGGGATATCAGTCAGGAAACTCTTTTTCCAGAAGGAAAGGCCCATTCAGAGGAAGCAGGAATGTGAAAGCATCTCCTGGTCTGTGCTTTGGCCACGGGGCACTTTGCCATGGCATGGTTACCGTGGGAGGGGTGACTTAGGGGGTGCACTTTGCAGCCACCCAAGCCTGGGCCCTTCTTTCCTTGCCTCATTCACCTCCTCCATTCATGGGGAGGCAGAGGGGGGAACAAACCAGGAGTCCAGATCCACCTAAAGCCCCATGGACAGCTGTCTGCCTTCAGTGTGACACCCATGTTCAGCTGCTGTCGCTGTTACAGACGAGATGCTTGGCTCTGTAGAGAGAGACTCGGTGTGGATCGAGCTGTGGGGCCAGGCTCACCCCTGTCCCTCAAACCAGTGCCATGGGATGACAGCAGCCACCCCATCTGGGGGCATCACGGTGACACTGAGCAGCCAGTGAGAGAGGACACGGAGCTGTGCTTTGCAGCCTTCTCCTGTTGCAGGTCCAGCACCCTTCGCTGAGCAGGTGTTTCTGCTGCCCCACAACTCGGTAGCTCCTTGATACAGAATCCTGTTCTGATGCACATCCCACATGTTCCAGGACACCACGAGGCCCTGGGCTGGCCTCGGCAGTAGCCCCTGCTAAGCCAGACCGTGCCACAGGTGCAGGTGACATGGCTTCAAGCCCCACTCAGTGGACTATTCCTCTGCTTTGGCCACTTTACCCAGGGTTAGAAAGAGCTCTTGAAGCAACCCAGCACTTCCCTGCATCGGTGCTGGGCAGCTCCTGCAAACACAGCTCAGGCATGCCCTTGATCTGGGCAGAACTGTAACAACAGCACCACGTCCCACCATGGAGCTTGGCACTGCTGCTCCATCCCCCTGCATCTCCCCCTGGCCCCTGCCTGCTGCAAGGGGAGAGCGACGGGGCTGCTGAAGAGTGAGGGCTGGAGCTCAAGACAGCCAGCCAGCCAGCCAGCCTTGGGCATGGTCGCTCCCAGCAAAGAGTTTGTCCTGAGCTCCTCAGTCCCTTCTCCCCAGCTGCACCCTGACTTTCCAGTCACAGCTGAGTTTAGCAGCCAGCACACAGACAGAGTCCTTTATCTGGGGTTATATTTCAGCGTCCCAAAGTCTGGAGCCCTTGAAGTGCCGGTTGGGTACTCCTGCCTCACTACTCGCACTCCTCTGCCCTGTCGGAGCCAGCTCTGCCTTCCCCTGCCCTGCTATCTCGCAAAAACATGGTTACAAAACAAGCCTGGGTCCTGGAGCTATGAACAGGTCTTTATTTGTTGAGGTTTCTTTTGGTTGTTTTTTTTTTCCCCCTTTCTTCCCTTTGAATGAAATTCCTGCCAGCTCTAAGAGAGAGAGAGAGAGAGAGGGAAAGAGTAGAAAGTTTAACTCCTCCCATTGGAGCGTCTCACGCCCCTGCCCAGCCCTTGAAACCCAATAACCAAGATCATTCAGCAATGCCTTCCCTTGCCTGGCTGCGTCCTCACCACACCGGGACCTGCCGGGGATCCCGTGCCCGCTGCGTGCCCGGCGCCGGCACCGGCACCGGCACCGCTCCGCCCCGCCCCGCCGAGCCCCGCGCACCGCAACCCGGCCCCGCAGCCAGGGCGAGGATGGACGCGCTCCTCTTCTGGGGCATTCTCCTGGCGTCCTCTGCCCGCTGCCGGGCTGTGCCCGTGCAGGCTGCGCCCTCCTGCCCGCCCCTGTGCCACTGCGAACAGGATGGCATCGTGCTCTCGGTGGATTGCTCCGAGCTGGGGCTCTCGGAGGTCCCTGCCAACCTGAGCCCTCTCACCGCTTACCTGTAAGTACGGCCCTTGCCGCTGCTTTTGCAATGCTTTCCCTGGACCCCTTCAACAGCTGCAGCTTTCCTCCGGCTTGGAAGTTTGTGCCACATATTCCCGAAATTAAATTTCCTGTGGAAATTAGAAACCAAGCAAAATAGCAACAATAAAGGCAGCTCTTCGGGCAGGACCTGCCAAGCTCCCCTCCTCCCGCGCCCCTCTGCGAGCGCTGTTTATACTGCGATGTTCTGCTTTGCTCCGTGATTGCAGCGGACCGGGGGAACTGACTTGCTGGGTCGATTTTGATTGTCTGAGCACATAATGGAGTATTTTTACACAGCAATTAGTGCAAACTGCTCTGGGATCCTTCTGTCAAGCATTTCAATGGCTGCAATAACTCAGGGCTTTGCAGGGTTTGGGTTGTGCTGGCCACCAGCAGTGTCCGAGTTGCCTTTTTAAAAATGAGTATTAAAGTCTTGTAAGAGGTCTGGGGGGTTGGTAAGTGTTGTGCTTTGATTATTTATGTATTAATTTTATTTAAAAATTCTTGATTATCTGAATGTTTCATACCCCTTCTGGTGTTAATACCCCTAAGGGTTAATTGACAGAGACTGGTGCCTTCATTTCTAGCCCCAGAGGTGGTCTCGGTGCCGTCATACTGGTGATGACTGAGGAAAACCTCAGGGTTTAACCAGGAGAGGAAACATCTCTCTCAGGGAGACGAGTTATCCCTGCGGAAGATGCTTCCTGGGTTTATGGGCAGCGCTGCAGCCGCGAGCTGGAAAGGCTGGGAAGGACCGTGGCATTCCCAGCTCGGAATGCAGCTAGGGCACTGCCGAGGGAAGCCGTGTGCGCCACAGTCACCACGGAGACAGGGCTGGGGACGTTCATGTTGTGCTCGCTGTGCTGAGAGGGGACTCGAGGCTGGCAGGGGCACGCAGACCGCGGTGTTGGTTTTCCGCCGTTCCCGGATTGTGCTGAGATGCAGGTGCTCAGCTGTCAGAGCAAAGCACCCAGACGCGTTCAGGAAGGGTTTTGCGCAGCCAGGTGGGAGCTGCCACAGCTGGACAAGGGCTTCTCTTGCTCCTCCCGCTCGCCTGAGCAGCACGGTCTTGTGCCAGCCACTGGATGGCCAGAGTTGTACTGGATTAGCTGGGAGAGAAGTAAGACAGGAAAGGACGATGCTCACTCATGAAAGATGAGAGAAACGTGTAATGCAGGCTGTATTTCCCCTGAGAGAGGGAACCACTTGTTACACGAGCTGTGACTGCACAGAACTGTCCCTGGGGCTTGGTTTGGAACCGGCTGCCCACGAACGCAAAGGCACTGGAGCCTGTGGGAGAATTCAGAACATTGCAGCACTGATGCTTCTGTGGGGACGAGGGGCAGCCCCACCGGGCACCCACTTCACCCTCAGGTACCACAGGATGGGGCACCCGCTGCTCCCACTCCGCAGAGAAGACGCCGCATGTCATCCCCACAGAGCTGTCCCTCCCACAGAGCAGGGACACAGAGCTCTGGGATACGGATCCTTGTGCGTGAATCCCAGCGGGTGCGGCCGGTGACTGCTGCGGCTGCTGGCAGAGCCCTGGATTCCACTGGGACTGGGTGCTCGGGACAGCCCCGTAGCACCCAGCGCCTTCGGGTAGTGCTGGTGCGGTCCCTTGGCCGCGGACCCGCTCCCCGTGGGTTATACCGGCCCCGCTCCCCTTGGTCTGTACCGGCCCCGCTCTCCCGTGGGTTTTACCGACCCCGCTCCTCTTGGTCTGTACCGACCCCGCTCTCCCGTGGGTTATACCGGCCCCGCTCCCCGTGTCTGTACCGGCCCCGCTCTNCGGCCCCGCTCCCCGTGTCTGTACCAGCCCCGCTCTCCGTGGGTTTTACCGGCCCCGCTCCCCGTGTCTGTACCAGCCCCGCTCTCCGTGGGTTTTACCGGCCCCGCTCCCCGTGTCTGTACCAGCTCCGCTCTCCCGTGGGCTGTACCGACCCCGCTCTCCCGTGGGCTGTACCGGCCCCGCTCCCCTTGGTCTGTACCGGCCCCGCTGGCCCTGGGCCGCTGCCCGTGGCTCACACGGTGGCGCCAGTGACAGCCCTTTGCACGGGCAGAGCCCCCCCGTCCCCAGCCCACGCCCGGCTAGGGGGACCCTCCGGCTGCACCGAGCGCGGGGCGGGCCCGGGGGGTGCTGGAGGAGGCCTCAGTGTTCCTCCCTCCCTCTTCGGGGGAACACCGACCCGTCTGATGCTTCTCCATTAAACCCTGCCAGGGAGAGGACCGAGCAGATCTGATGGAGGCGGGAAGTCAGAATGAACTGGGAATGACTGGAGGAGGACTGGAGAGCTGGGTTTTCTCTCTGCTTCTGTCACTGCTGTTAGCAAGTTACGTGAGGTTAGATTCCCAGGTACAAGTGTGCAGCCAGGGCTGGTTTGTCAAAGCATGAATTTTGTAGAAAGTATGGGTATTGGAGTGAGATCTAAGTTCTTCATGGAAATACAGGCTTAAACTCCGCATTCAAATACGTAAAGAAATGCCGGATTGCTTTGGAGAGCTACAAGGGCTGAAGAGAGAGCCCTGGAATGGCAGCAGCAGCACGGAGCTGGTGGGCAGCTGCTTGCAGAACTTTCCAGCTTCTTTGCTCCATGCCCTGTCTTCTCAGCAAGTCACTGGCACTGTGCAGAGCAGGACTTCCCCGGGAGCAAAATAAAGGATCCTCGTAATCACCTCTGATTAGACACTGCCTCACCACTAATGAGCTGGTGTCCATGCCCCATCCTGACCGTGCTGTGCCTCCACCATGCCTGTCTCTCTGCAAGAATCCTGTCCTTGCTCCCTTCTTCATCTCTCTGAACTTGACCCTGATCCCACCCATCCAAAGCCGAGTGTTTTCAGTGGAGACATCGCTGGTGAAATTGCAGCTGCGGTCAAGGAGAGGGGAGAGATTTCCCCTTTAGCTGATGTGCCGGGGAGTCCCCACAGCCCTGTGTCACACATCACATCTCTGTCTCTCCATGTGTGCCAGAGGGCTGACCTGGGGCTGCAGCAGAGGTGGCTGGAGCTACCGGGGACTCCCTGGAAAGGACAGCAGCAAGCTGGGGGTGCAGGAGAGTGGAGCTGTGTAGGGGAAGATTCCTCTGCAGCAGAGAGGTGACTGCACAAAGGGGCTCAGAGGAGGATGGGAAAACGGGAAAAGCCGCTCGGTGCTTAAAATATCATCTTAGCTGTGATCCCTGGCACCAGTGCACACCCTGCCCCACCTCAGATTCCCTAGGGTAGGTGTTGCACCACCTGGGCTGGTGCAGTTCAGTCCCCATGGCTGTCACCAGGAAGATGCCCGTAGTTGGGTGCAGGTGCTCGGTGCAGCCCCCTGCCCTAGGATGGCATCCTGAGCCCCCTCATCCCCATGTATCTGGCTACCAGCCCCTGCAAGGGGGACAGGTGGCAATGCTGGGCGTGAAGGGATGCTCTCAGTTTGCCGAGGCTGCTCCTCTTTGACCAAAAAAAAAAAAAAAATGCCACCATGTTGCTTGTGCCTGCCAGGTCCCTCCTAGGGAGGTGCTGGCCTGTCCAGCTGTCGCTTGCAGGAAAGGAATGGAGAGTCTGCCTCAGCAGAGGACACCTTGGGATGGAAAGGCAGCAGCAGTAGTGCCATGGCCACGTGTGGACATCAGCTGGCCAGGGAGCACACACAGCCCCACACCCTGCACAGGTGTAGAGGGACGTGACACATCTCGCAGTGCCTTATCCCCAGCCTGGACTAAGCGTACATGGGGAGGGACTGGAGGGATTGCTCAGAAATCCTTGGCTGGAAGACACCCCTGGAGGTCTCTTATCCACATTCAAACAGGTCCATCTTGTGAGGCTGGTCAGGATCTTCAGAAGTCTCTGAAATTCCAGTGAGGTTCATGACATCTCTTCCACTTTTCCTCCTTCTGTATCATCTCCCAAGCCCCTTCATAGGCTCTGCTCCCTTTCTGCTCTTGATGTGACGAGGGAGAAGCCCTTTGGGTCCAGCAGTGTTCACTTTACTTGTCTGCTGTTTTCCCAGTGTGGATACTGCTGGGGGCAGCGGGATGCTGTGCTCTCTGGAGGAAATGCTCCATGAAGGAGGCTTGCACCCCTCAAGTCCTCCCAGCCACAACAGGCAGTGCTGCAGGTGACAATGCAGAGGGCTGTGCCCACAGTGCCATCACGGCTGGGACCTGCCCAGGATCGAAGCTCAGAAGGAAAGAGGCATCTCTTGCAGGGCTGTTGGGAAGTGCTAACAGGTTTCTGGATGTGAGCAGGTATCTGATTCTTGGTGGGGCACTTTCAGAGTACCACAGAACCACGGAATCTTCTGAGCTGGAAGGGACCCACAAGATTTGCTTAATTCGATTCCTGCATGAGGGGATCTGCCCCATCCCAAAGGCACCAACTGGTGCCCAGGTCACTCTGCAGGAGAGGCAGCAGCCAAACCTTGGCTGCACTCGCTGCGCTCCCGGCAGAAGGGAGCAGGTGTACGGATGGGGAGCGCGGGGGGAAGGCAGCGCAGGAAGTGTTCGGGAGCCACTGCGCACAGAGCCGGGGCTGTGCCGGGGATGGACAGCCGTGCGGGACTGCCAGCACGCTTCTCCCTCCTCCTTGCCTCTGCAAACTGCTCCCGGGACAGCCGGGCTGGGGCTGCGGGAGCCGCTCCGCCCGTGCTCTCGGGGATGCCGCACTCCCGCTCCGCGGTCGGCCGGCGCTGCTCCCTCCCCGCGGGCAGCGCCGTGCCCGGAGCCCGGCCGGAGGGACGGAGGGACGGAGGGAGCTGCTGCCCACCCGCCCCGTGCCCTGGGCTCCAATCCCATCCCGCTTTTCCTCCCCAGCGCTCCCGGGAGCCGCGGCAGAGCCCAGCGCTCTGCAATGTCCTCGCACCGCAAAGCCTCGCTCCCCGCTCCGCTCCCTGCCCGCCCCCCGGGCTAAGCAATATGCCACGGCCTCCCCTCTCTCCCGCCCTTTCTTGAAGAATAAGCTCATAAATCTGCCCGGGGCAACGAAAACACTGAGCTCATGGCCCTTAGATCTGTGTGGGAGGAGCTCTCGCTGGCGATTAAAGGAGTTTAAGGTTTGCTTTGAAAAGCTCTTTGATTCTGGTAGGGGCTCTGGTGCCAAAAGGCAGCGATGGGGCTGCAAATGCCGCTCCCCCTCTGCACCTGCCTGGGTCAGGGAGCAGCAGCAGGCTGGGGGAGGGAAGGGGAAGCGCAGCGCTCCCAGCGCTCTGCAGCGGGAGCTGAGGGACCCCTGCCACCCCTCTGCCAACAGCAGGGCAGTGGCTGCTGCTGCTGCCCTGGACACCAGACACTCCGGCCGCGATGCCAAAGTGCCTCCATGCCTGTGGAACACGCGGCTCCCCCAGATCCTTCTTCCTCCGAGGAGCTGGGTTGGTTCTCAGGCACGGGGTCCTGCCCGTGTGACAGGGACCCGAGGGAGAGGAGCGGAGGTCGGGACAGGGATCACCAAGCAGCGCTCTGGAAAGCAGCGGGAAGGGATAGGGCAGGGCCGTCAGGGCTGGGAGGAGCCTGGGGTCTTGGAAAATGAATCGAGTTTAGTAGGAGCAGAAAAGAGATCAGAAACAGTGCTCGTGAGGAACAGCAGGACCAAGCACAAGCGTCGTGTTGCAGCCCGGTCAAAAGAGAGCCAGGCTCCAGCCTGTGTGGAGGCAAGAGCTGTGCCAGGATGGAGAGCAGAGGGAGGATTCAGGGAAGCTCAGGTGGTGCCTCCAGTCCCGCAGGGATGCATCGAGGACCCAAAAAGAGCTAATGTAAAACCATTCCCAGATGCACCGGCCCCGGCTTTGCTGGCAGCGATGAAGGAAGGCAGCTCCCAGTCTCCTCCCGTCCACGGATGACAAGTCCCTCAAGCTATCCACAGCTCTCTGTCTCCCTTTGCCTCGTTTGCAGGCCTTCCTGTAGCTGTTTAAAGCCCTTTGAAGGATTTGCAAATGAAAAGCAGTCCCCATGGGAGCGGAGCGAGTAGAACACACCTGTAAGGGCAGGACACGCTCAAGGGACATGCTGTCTCTCCTTGTGAGCAGCCACAGGTCCCACTACAAAGGGAGCCCGGGAGACAGGATGGTTTCCAGTACTGAACACCCCCGTGGGGCACCAATTAGGAACGTTCCCTTTGTTCAAAGGGAAGGTGAAGCCCGAGCACCACGTGTCATCCCATCAGATGTGCCACGGTGGGAACCGCAGGGGGGGAAGGGGAGCACAGATGAGGCCTCCTCTGCGGGCATGGGGGCTGCTGGGGGGGTGGGTGCCCCACACACGGGGTGAAAGGCTTTGTAGTGGGATGACACTTTCTGTGCCTTAATTATTATTCCCCTGATGAGGGAATTTTAATGCCTTTTGCCAGGCACAGTGAAGAATAGGACCTTCAGTCTTCTTAGCTTGCAGGTAGTTGTTTATTAAGTCTTATCAGAGAAGTGTGACCGCTAGCGTAGGACAGTACAGAGCAAAGAACGCCAAGAATGGCTGCTCTAACCTTGATTACAGGCTCTTTTAAAGGTAAATTATCCAATTAAAACTTAAAACGAAAGATATTTTCTTTTTTTCCCCACCAATGTTCAATAGTTCACCCTGCCACGTCGACAGGGACTGTGGAATTCTTCATCCAATCATTCCAAATTGCTTTTACTGCAGGATATGGAGTATTAGAAGAAGAAGGGTCTAAAAGATGGCCAACATCAGGGATCTCAGGGACCTGCAGGATCAGAAGGCACAAGGCACCTCCCCAAGGATGTTATCTGATGTGGGGATGGCTCTGGGTATAATTGCATCTTGAAACTTCAAGAGAATTCACAACTGTGGGCATTTCTTAACCTCAGTAAAGCAAATGTTCGTCTTCGCATGAAACCTGCAGGAAAGACATTTGTACCTTTAGGTAGAAATTAGTTTTCCCTCTTTCCCAGAGAACACAAGAAAAAATTCTGGTTGCAGGAAACAAGCTCTGCAGTTCTGCTTTATCCCTGGTTCTGCATCCCTGAAAGTGTCCCCACCAGCCCCTCAGCACCCGGGGGCTGGGAAAGGAAACAGCCACGTGAGCGTTTCATTCATAGAATCACAGAGTCCCAGGATGGTTTGGGTTGGAAAGGACCTGAAAGCCCATCCTGTTCCACCCCCTGCCATGGGCAGGGACACCTTCCACTAGCCCAGGTTATCCCAAGCCCTGTCCAGCCTGGCCTTGGACACTTCCAGGGATGGGGCAGCCACAGCTGCTCTGGGCACCCTGTGCCAGGGCCTCCCCACCCTCACAGGGAAGAATTTCTCCCCAGTGTCCCATCTAACCCTAATGGCAGTGGGAACTCATTCCCTCCTGTCCTGTCCTTTCAAAGTTCCTCTCCAGCTCCCTTGGAGTCCCTTTAGGCTCTGGAAGGGGCTCTGAGGTCTCCCTGGAGCTTCCTCCAGGTGAACACCCCCATCTCTCCCAGCCTGGCTCCAGAGCAGAGGGGCTCCAGCCCTGGGAGCAGCTTAGAGGCCTCCTCTGGGCTCGGTGCTTTTGGTGACTCCCCAGGCAGCCCTGAGACATCCTCGCTAAGGACAGGACCCTGGACTTCTGCGCTGCTCCCAAGGGAAGAACGAGATGCAGACCCATGGGGCTGGACAGATCTCCTGGACACTGGGCCATGGGAGCGGTCAGATACCATCCCAAGCTGTTGTTCCTGATGTTGTCCCAAGGCCCTGTCCCAAAACTGGAAGGTTTCCTCACGTACCAAAGGATGGAGATGAACCTTTAGGGTCAGCCGTGTGGTACCAGCAGAACCAAAGGCACCACAACCAGGACAGCACCTCGGTTATGGATGCAGGTGAGGTTTGCACTGCTGCACTCCTGTCCTGTGGCAACGTGTTCCACAAATTAATGAGCTCCTGTGGCACGGAGTGGTGGCACGTGTGCCCTAGAAACACCGTGTGGGGCTTTCTAGAGCACGGAGCAGCCTTCCCATGCATGCTGGCTGGAACTGCTCTTCTGCTCAGGGCCAGGCAGCAGGTTCCTGTGCTGCAGGTTGTGTTTGCAGCTGCGTCCTGTGCAGGGAAGTGCCTGCCAGTTTAGGTATTGTTGTGCTTTCATGTGGTGTAAGGCAGCAGAAGATTTATTAGCGACAAAAGCATGAATGCTGGAAGCCGTGATTTATTGAAGGAGGGGGAGAGGAAACGTGTTGCAGCCCATGCTGGTTAGTGTGGTGTGTCTGAGGTGAGCTCGCACACGCGCTGTCAAAACCACCCTGCTCCTCCACTGAGAGCTCTGGCTCACCTGGCGAGACCATGGGGTGGACCCACTCCTCTGCCAGGGGGTGACTTTACCCTGACCCTCTCACAGATGCTCTGAGGAGAGGGTTTCTCCCAGGGGAAGGGACACGAAGACTCCGACTTTCGGAAATAGGCAGGTGTCCCACAAGCTTTGGCTCCCTTGTATGGGTGGGAGATGCAAAGGACAGTGCAGCACAAGGAACTGGGTTTCTAGCTCTGTCCCAGCCTTAGGGTTGACCCCAAAGCTCTCTTCTTTTCCTGTGCCTCAGTTTCCCTATCTTTAAAGCACTACTAATAAACCCTTCCCAACGTGCTTTGAGATCAATCGATCAAACCGGTGCTACGGAAGAGCTGGAGACTCTCTGCACTTTCCAGCCACATGTCTGGACCTCTCGAGCTAAAATACCTTTTAAAAGTTTATTAAATAGTTCTTGAGGCTTCCATTTGTTCAGCCACCACATGAAGAAAAGCACCACTGAACTCTCGGAGTTAGCGCCCGCCTTTCATGTCCGCTGACCTCATCCCTTCTCGCTCGCGGAGCAGCCACAAGTCAGAGCAGCTACTGAAACACTCCTCAGCCACAGGCAGCAGCTGCTCAGAGCTCCTGGGCAGCGCTGGAGAACTCAGCAGAGGAAATGAACCCAGCTGGGAGATGCCAGCTTGGCCAGAGATGCTGTAAACCCCAGTTCGGCTTTCGGTAGGAAGGTCCCTTACTTTCGGCACGCTTCTTCCTGAGTGGATGGGGGTAAATAACAGCTAGCTCAGCTCTTTGCTGCACCTAAAGAGGAGGGAGAAGGCTGGCCTGGGTTAAACAACTAGGGGTGCTCTTTTCAGGTTTCCCAGGCAATTAAAACTAAACCAAACCAAAACACGACGTGTTCTCTCTGACTATCCCCCAAACATTTTGCTTTGACCCAAAACAGAGTACTTTCTTTTTTGAGTCACCTGAAAATCTCTAAACCCTTAAAAAAAAAAAAAAAATCTTACAATGAAAACTTCCACCATCTCCCCCCAGCCCCACTGGTTTTCTTTTAGGGAAAGATAATTTTTCTGTGAATTTACTTTTGACCAAAACGCTGTGGGTTCTACCTGACCTGGAAGTCACATTCATCCAGCTGAGCTTGTGCTGTCACTCGCTTTTCCTTTCAACACTGCTTCTGGCTTTTCACCTCCCACTGCACAGACACAAAGGTCTCATGGGAGCATCATCCTCATCCCAGGGCTGTGCTGAGTTCCCAGGGAGACTAAAGAGGGGCTGGGAGAGGGAAGGAAAGAATCCGTGACAGCTCTTTTTAGCTTCAGAGAGCTCCTCTGGCTCTTGTGACTACCTCTGGCTACTGCCAAGGCACCTTTGAAACACCTTTGAAACATCTCCAGCATGTTGGGCACCATGACTGGGCTGGAGGGGAAATCCACATTCCCTTTGAAGTCTGGATACTTGAACAGTCTTAGAATTATAGGGCTGTAATGTACAGGAATGTGTGGGGCTGTAATTGTGACTTAGATCCTTGGATGAAAGGTGCTATGTACATACAAAAGGTATTATCATTATTGCTACTATTATTACTATTATTATTACTATTATTATTGCTATTATTATTATTATAGGCCTGCAATATGTGGATTGGAGATGAAAGTAGCACCAAAAAGATCCTGAAATACAAGATGTGTCTTAAGGAAATTTCAGCTTGGAATTAGGTTTTGTCCACACAGGAAAAGCGGAGCCGACTGGCTCCGCTGCACTGACAGCTCTGGGGTTTGATGGAAGAACTCCTGTATGCAGGCATGGTTCCCAAATCCAAGTTTCTCTGACGAGTGTCTCCAGAAGGAGCGATTCCAGAGCAGTTTCAGCAGAAAAAAGCGAGATCAGGCATTTTCACCGTTCTTTACGAGACACCCAGATTGCTCCGTAGCCATCACAAAATAAGTCCCTGGTGTTTGAGCCACTCGGCATGAGGAGTTTGGGAACTGGAGCCCTAGCAGGGCTCAGAGGCTGGAACGGAGCCTGGAGCGAGCTCCCCGTGCCGCTGGGAGCAGAGGGAGCTCCCGTGCGTTGCTCCTGCTGCCCTCCAGCAGGGACGGGCCCAGCTCCTGCATCCCGCGCTCCTCATCCTCCTTCCAGCCACCAACCGCCTCTGTCCCAGAGCAGCCTGGAGGCAGCGCACGGAGAAACCCGGGCTCGGCTTTGATCCCCGGAGTGCTGGGGATCTGCACAGCCTTTGCCCTCAGCCTCTCGTCGTCGCCCTGCCCTGTTCTGCACCCACGTCCCATCAGCAAGGGGGGCCACAAGTGAAGCCAGGCACTGGAGTGGGACTCCCCAGGACAATCCCGTGGGGATTTTCTCCTGCAGAGCATCAGGTTTCACTTTCTGCCCGAACCGCAGGGGCCGCAGAGCAGTAACCGGCTCACGTCGGGAAGGAGGGGGATGAGTCCGGTCCATCCACAGCAGCTTTTCCATCGCTGAACTCCCACAAGAGCGACCCGGCTCCTCGCAGGAGGGTTCAGCTCCCCAGCCCTGCCCAGCTCTTTCCCAGCTGCGGTGATAAGAGGGGCTTTTCCCCGGCACAGTCGGGAGCGCTGGTGCCTCACCGCCCGCAGGGTGAACCGTGCGGCCCAGGAGCCCCGGCAGCAGCGTGCGCTGGAGACGGGAGGATGCTCGTCAGCCTCTGGACAGCGGAAAAAAGGCTGCTCTCGGTGCGTGGGGACCGCCCACCAGGGGATACGACAAAGCAAGAGCTCTTGATGCCTTGTGGCTTCCTGGTGACACCAGAGAGTCTGCTAATGGAAACCCGCTCGTTCCTCGGGGTAGCAGACATCCCCGAGAGGAGCCGGCTCTCAGCATCTCTGAAACGCAGCCTGTCCCTCCCGAGGAGCTCCCAAGCGCTGCCGGGCCATGGCTGGGCTTGGCTGGAGAGCACCTCAGCCCAAATCCCTGCAGGCATCTCATTGTCCTTAGAAGGCAGCGAGCGTGGTGAGGAATGCGGCTGGGATTCGTCTCCTACCTTGGGCTCCGAGTCCCAGCCGAGAAGCCAAGCACCGAACAGCAGGGAGCTGCTCTCCTCCCCTGCTGCTGCAAACGCTCGGAGACTCTTGGTCTATAAATCATGCCCTGTTTTGGGAGGCAGGGCTTGGATGCTCGCTGGCCACAGAGACCCAGGCTGTTCTGGGTTAGGTGCTGGCAGGATCAGCAGCTCCCCGGGGAGGTGTTCAGAAACGACTGGATTGTCAGCGCCGACACCGCAGGGGAAGGCTGCCCTCGTGGGCTGCGTCAGAAGGAAGGAATGACACGGTCCTGTCTGCCATGTGTCCCCGTAACCAGGATGCATCCTCGGGGTTGGATCCTCACTTTCTTCTGGCTGAATTTCACAGCTGCTGTTTTTCAAGATGCCCTCCTGAGAAGGCCAGAAGTCCAAAAGGCATTTTTCAAGAGCTTTCAGCCATAACGTTTCTTTTCGGGAAGTCTTTGGTCTAAACACAGATAATTATCAGCCAAAAATGACTGAAAACCACCAGCAATTTTCAATTCTGATAAAAATGCTGTTCTCTATTTTACAGTGTCAACAACTGTGTTTTGCTCCTTGTTCATTACGGTTTCCTGCAAGAGGAGTCAAATATCTGCAGGCAGCTATTCCCTGGGATCCCAGCAGTTTATCCATCTCTGTCACCCAACACAGCCCCTTCTCCCAGCACCGTTTCTGTTACCTCCAAGGAGGTGCAGGGCCGAGATTTGTGGGGTGGATCTACTTTAGCACTGCCCATCTCATCCAGAACTGTCCTGGAGAGAACCGAGTGAGTCGCTGCCACGATTTCCTCCGTGGGCTGTGATTGTGTCAGGGCTGTTCCTCAGGTGGGTTTTTATCTGTGGGACAGGTTTGCTGATGTTTCACTCATTCTGCCCCCAGAGCCTGGGGAATGCACGGGCAGGAGGTGCCCACCCCCTGGTTTCATTCACTCTGTCAGTGTCCAGGAGCCCTCACAAGGCAGCCTGTGCCTGGCCAAGGACTGCCTTTGGTGGAGACTGCTTGTGTGGGCAGCTGGCTCTTCATATTCCTCCTTTCCGAGCATTTTAGATGTTTCTAGTCTGTTTTCCTTACAAGAACATGGAAAGGGAAAAAAAGCCTACAAGAACCCATCTGACACTCACAGACTGTGCTGGAGCAACCACTGAAAGCAGAACAAAACAGAAACAGAGATGTTTTTCCAGGCAGAAATAAGGTCTATGGGATAGGAAAAGGCTGGATTAGAGCTCAAAGCAGGAATCATGCAGAGATGCACAGGCAGAGTTTTGAGGAGCCGTTGGCAGCTGAGTGTAGGAAGCTTTGGGGGCAGCCCATTATTTATCATTATTGGCAAGGGGTTTCCCTGGACACGGAGCCTCTGTCGAGGCTCCATCTACCACGGTGTGTCCTGGATTTCCCGGTGTCTGATGGATGGCAAATTTTCACAAGATTTTCAGCGGCTTTCCAGGAGTTCTCCAATGTGCATAACTCTCAAAGCAAAGAAATGGTGCCCTGTGAGTTCCCTCATAATCCAGCATTTCTTGGATTTGACACTCTGGAGGGTCACCAACGTAGATGAGAGGCAGGGCAGTGCTTTTTCAAACGTGTCTTCATGGGGATTCATGAAACAGAGGAAGAACTCAAAGAAGCAAAGATGTAATTTATTGGGTGGATCTGGGCAGAAATTGTGAAAGGTTCCCCACAAAAACAGCAGTTACATTTTTAGATGAGAGCGGAGTTTGTAGGTGTTTTGTCTAGACTGTCTCTTCTTTTGATGAAGTTGGAGACTCCCAACAATGAAAATCTGGCTGGGCTTTAAAGACTTCCTTTGATATTTTCAGAAGGGACTCTAAACCCTTCTGAAGACAGGAGGGTACGGAAGGCACAGTCTGGCCTAGGTGAGAAATCTGGTCTTTTGTAATTTAGTGGAACAGAGAGTGAAATAATTGATAGCCCTCAGCCTGTCAGTCCAGACAATTGTAGAGATGAATGAAAGGAGGAATGCTATGGGAAGCAGGATAAAATACACCTGGCCAGTCAAACAGTACAAGCCAAACCATCATCCCCGAGTTTAGCTGAGTTTCTGTATTTGCCCATTACCTTAAAGTGAATACACAGCAGTGAATAACCCTTTTGTTCCCGATACGATAAGAAGTTCTTTCCAAAACATGGATTAAATCTGAGGCTCTCAGTGAGAAATCCCAGTAGGCAGCAAGTTCACAAGTTGAGAAAAGCTGAGCTGCTCCTTAATAGTAGGAGGGTAGGTACGCAGTAGAAGCTGTATTGTCTTAATTAAGCTGATTAATAAGGCCCAAAAAAGCCATTCTGATTCCCTGGAGGTAGGAAATGTAAGCTTACATCAAAATGGAAGCTAAAGAGAGCTGGTGCAATTACAGATGCAGAGGCATCTCCAGCTCCTCAGCCTTGATCTATTGTAAAATACACTCCTGGCTGTCCCCAGGCACGTCAGGCTGGTCAGAAAGAATGTGGTGAGAAGCTTCTAATCCCTGAACAACTCCCTGTGTCGGAGTACAGGATGAGGGGAAACTGCTTCAAACTGACAGAGAGTAGGTTTAGATATTGGGAAGAAATTCTTCCCTGTGAGGGTGGGGAGGCCCTGGCACAGGGTGCCCAGAGAAGCTGTGGCTGCCCCTGGATCCCTGGAAGTGCCCAAGGCCAGGTTGGACGGGGCTTGGAGCAGCCTGGGACAGTGGAAGGTGTCCCTGCCCGTGGCAGGCAGGTGAAATGAAATGATCTTCAAGGTCCCTTCCAACCCCAAACCATTCTACGATTCTGTGATTGCTCAGCCCTCTCATTTGTCTAGGTCTCTCTGCAGTCCTCCCAACTCAGTGTCACCAACAAACTTACTCATTCTACCTTCAATTGCTGCATCTGAGTCCTTTGTGAAGACATTGAAGGGTCTCTTGCATGGGTACCTGGCTTTGGTTGAAGACTGTGAGCCATGAGTTGGCAAAATCTTCTTTAGGGTGGCTAAACAGCTTACACTGACAAACTCCAGGTGGTTTTAAATCTGTCCTCCAGGACTGCAGAGCAGAGCTGGTTTTAATCCAAGACCACTTTCTGCATCTTTCCAAGAGGCAAAAAGGCAAGGTGGTGAAAAGAAAGACGATAACCAGGAGGCAGAGTGGGTTAATAGTGGTTGAGTTTTGCCACCATGGTGCTTTATCCTTCCCATCCCGGCTGGACAGGAGTGGCTCTGCTGCAGTAGCTCATCAGTTGCAGCTAATTCTCTTGAATTCAGCTCCTTTCATCCCTAAAAATAGCTCATGTAGGGAGGAAGCTGTGGTTGAAAGGTCTTTACCTGACTCCCACCACTCCCCCAGCACAGCGAGAAAGAGCTGCTTTCACAATGACCTGATGGGAAGGGTCTGTGGGTATTATGAATGGCACAATTATAAAAACCTGTTCAGAATTATCTCACATCTGAACCAGGCAGTGTGAATCACACAGTGAAAGGACTGGTTTCTCCTCGTGCAACTAGAAAGGAAATCCAGAGTCTGGCTCAGATGTAGGCATTGTAGGCTTCTAAACTGAGGTGGTGAGAGTCAAACGTCCCCCTCTTTAATAAGTCCAGAAATGGGAAGATTATTTGGTGAAGTCTTTAATTAATTGGTGATAAAAGCTAATGAAGCTAAGAAAGCACCGAAACCTGGTAACTGTCTTTGGCGTGGCCACGTCTGTGATTTCTCAGAGTTCATTTCCATTGCCTCTGGGGAGCTGAAGCAGCCCAGGAATTCAATGGAAGACCTTTCGGAATTTTACCTCTCTAATTTGGCATATGAGTTTGTGACAACTCAAATACTCTGGGACTGACTTTAGAAGCTGCTCAGGTTGGTTCTTGTCCTGTGAAAAGAATAATGCTGTTGTCCAAGAATATTATTATAAAGGAATCTAGTAAATCTCTAAAAAAGGTAATTAAAAATTTTGCAAGGTAACTGCAGCATTACATAGGCCAAAGGGCATCACCAAATACTCAAGTCTGTTTCTGGTCCGAAGGATAATTTTTGTTTTATCCTCTGTGGATTCCCTTGCCAAACTTCAGATGTCTCTGAGTTGCAGTTTTGTAAAGGCATACTCTGCAATCTAATTTTCAAGATCAAGAGTAATGCTCTCTTTTCTCATAACTCTCACCTGATTGCCCAAACCTTGATGTGCAGTGGAAATAAACCCTCCTGCTTGCACACAAAGAGGATGTGGGGACACTGGTGGCGAAGCTGAGGGACGTGCAGCCCCTCTGGCTTTCAGAGCTGCTGCTCTCCAGGTGCTTTCATGCTGGTCTTTCATGGATAAAGGAGCCCAAATCTGGCTGCCAGGGGCAGTGTGGTCACCAGAGGTGGAAGGAGCAGTGCTGTGTCTCCACAGCCAAGTCTTGTGTTGGCATAACAAGGACTTGTGTGACTCACACAGGCTGGGGCAGTGCCAGAGCCCTTCCTCCCGAGGTCCTGGCTGGGATGACATCACTTCTGCTGACACGCTGATGGAGACAAAAATCAGACAGGAATAATGTTATCCCCTTGCTCCAAATGGCTTTAGGAATTTTAGGATTGTGCAAAGGGAGTCAGCGCCCTATACCCCTTCACATGATTGGGGAACGGGGCAAATGAGCCAGACAACTCTTAACAGCTAATTACTATTTCTATGTAATTGCAGCCACTAATAATATTTCTAACACAGAAGATGCAGGCAATCCAACAGGCCAAAAGGTGGCAGGGATGGGAAGAGCTGCTCAAACACAGGGCCATCACCATAAAATTAAATAATTTTCTTTGTTGTTCCCTGGGAACAGGCTGTGGGTGCTTCCCTCAAAGTCATTCTTAATGTGGACAAATCTGAAAACAAACGGGTAGGATGAATAACAAAAAATGATCAGGTGGTATTCACACAGCTCCTAAAGGCATCCAGATTTGAGACTGGTGACCTACTGATGACTGTGCTTAGCCCACTGCTTAAACCCGTCCTGCTGCCTGAAAAATGCGAGGGGACAAATGCAACACCAGCTTTCAAAAAGCCTTCAGGGGCAATGCAAGGAATCACAGACCCTTAAGCCCATCAGATGGAGGGAAGGTAGAAGTAAGGAACAGAATTAGTAGACTAAATTATAAAGGGTAAATGTGGTAGGAGATAAAAAGAGGAGGGTCTGAGAAGAGGAAACCATTCCTCGAGGGTGCCAACAGGCATCTGGTCCGACAGAAATTAGGGGTTGAATTTACAGAGTCTCCAAGGTGAGCCCACATCAAATTCTCCTACAGGGATTCAGTTGGTGTGGGCTGATAACTGGTCAAGAGAAAGGAAATGAGAAAACAATCAGTGGGCATTTCGAGGACAGAAGGCAGGAGGAACCAAGAGGTGGGAGAGCATCACAGAAATCTGTGCCTCTGCCAGATGCCAGAGCTTTGCCAGGAGAGCAGAGCAGGGGAAAATCAGTTTTGAGAACCCCAGAGACAAAGTGGCACCTGTGTGCACGCACAGCAGAGGGCTGCACTGGTGTTTTGTGAGCAGCTGAGGAACAGCTCGTGGAGGCAGAGCAGGCAGATTGATAAATGTGTCAGCTTGGTCCTCGGGGTCGTCAAAAAGGCAAATGTTCAGGGATGGGAGGAGGCTACACCAGACCCAGTCTATAGAAGTCCAGGCTATAATCTATAGGACTATGTAGTAGGTCTGCTGAATTCAAAAGGAATGACCAGAGGTGGTGCCTACCCTCTTTCTGATCTGTAATTAAATCCATATCTCATAGGCCCAGCATCCAGAGCTCACAAAGGAGATGGCAAAAGAAAGAGAGGGAAGATATGATTCTATGTCATCTCCATGAATCAGTTCCTTGCACTGTTCACGAATCCCTGCTTCCCTTGCTGACTCCAGCAGGTCCTGCTTTACTGCCCCAGCCAGCTTCACACGCTTTTGACTCAGGAGCTTAGGAAAATGTTCATTTTGCCAGGCTTTTCCTCCCTTTGCTGCTCAGAGCAAGTTCCCACTGACCCGTAATCAAGCAGGGGATGAGCAGGACCATCAGGTCTGGTGGCAGTAACAGAGAGATGCTGCTCTGTGAAAGCCTGGATCTTGTTAGCACAAGGTATTTTCCTCTCTCCATTTTCTTCTGATGCAGATCAGTGCCTGGCAGTGCAGTGGGGCAACACAGAGGGGACCAGAAGATGCCCACCACGATGAGCTACCAGCCCTCAGGGGCTGTTTGCCGCTTAGATGCCTGAACACTAGGCAGCTTGGCCTCAGGGAAGGCAGCTTTAGGGTGCGTGGACAGGATTTGGACAATGCCAAGGGCAGCAGCACCCCTTCTCTGAATCCCTGAGGGATCCCCAGTCCTCCCCAGCACCAGCATCCAGCCTGAACGACACCTGCACCAGCAGGCTGGAAGCCTCTGCAAGCCAGACACCCCTGCATCCCAGCAGCCTCTTGGAGATCTCTTCCCCACCCAGCTCTCCTTGGCCCTTTCCCCGCTTTATCCTTCTGCATTTTAATTCGTCGGATGTTGCACAAACCCACTGATTGTTCTCCCTTTTGTGCTGGGGCAGACAGACAGGCTCCCCAGACAATAGACAGGCTTCACCGGTGACTGGCAAAGAGAGGTGGAAGATTTACTGCCACCAGGTAATTGGCTGGAGGAATTTGAACTTTCTTTGCTTCCGGAACTGCCTCCATTGTCCTGCCCTGGCAGCAAAGAGGAGACAGGGAGGGTCCCGAGCACGGGCAACAGGCAAGGTTTGTCTTTTGAGTACCAGCTCCATTCACAGATGGCAGCCAGAACCCGAATCCCTCGGCCGGGAAGGTTTTCTGCCTCTGGGTGCAGCTCTCTCCACCTGCTTCGACGCTTCTTTTGCCAGATTTCTCAACCGTGACTGGTTGGTGACCCCCCCTCTCCCTTATTCAGAACATAAAAATGTCCCAACCCTATTTCACTTACCTCATCAGTAAGAATTAAACTTCTCCCTGATGCCTTTGATGGTGCACTAGGACACGACAGGCAGCATCGCTCGCCAGATCACACAAGCGCGTGGGCGCACGGCGAGAAAGTCAGTGCAAGAGGTGAGCTCTTGTGGGCTGTGTGGGGTGAGGAGGGATCTGTTTTCAGCTAGAAAAAACACTTTTGCAACTTGCAACTGCCCACATGGTGCTTTTGAAATCCCTTCCCTTCGTGGTGTGGGTGCAGCAGGCACAGAGCAGGAAATGCTACTCCAGCAACACCAACACTTCATCATCCTCTCCATCATCGTCCTCACCCTCCCTTTGTTGGGATCCAGAACTTCAGGCTGCCACATTGCCCAGGTTCTTGACTGCTCCAGGCAGGTGCTATGCCTTTACTAAATGGCTGGTTGAACCCAATCTGAGTTGCAGCTGCACAGCTTTACACAGCTCTGTCCCAGCCTCTCCTGGCGGCGCTGGCTCGCTGAGTGTCCCAGCTCCCAGAGGTTTTATGGTTCTATCATTTTGTGGTTGGATCCGGCCTGGCAGGGGCTGAGCCTGGACAGACAGACCCCACCTGATCCCTCGTGGTACAGCTAAGAAGACTGAAGGTCCTATTCTTCACAGCACCTGGCAAAAGGTATTAAAATTTCCCTCATCAGGGGAAAGAAAATAATTTACGGCACGGAACGTGTCAGACCTAAGGTCTTTTTTCACATTCTGGGTAAGAGAAAACAGTTATCACTGGAGCGAAGAGTTTGCTCTGAGGAAGCACAGGCAGGTTTCTCATCAAAATTTTTCCCTATTATTTCTTGCTAGAAACCTCTTGTGCTTTTCCAGGAGCTTCTGAGGATCTGTCCGGGAGCGCCAGATCAGGTACAATCCTCTGTACCCTAACAATCAGATTCCTGTTCTTTGAGGGAATGATGCACAGCTGCAGCACTGACACCAACATCTGGCAAGTTCAGGAGGTCACCTGCAAGGGGAGGAAGCCCTGTGTCCAAAGGAGCCCTGCTCCTTCTGCAGCCCTGCATTGCTCCCTCCCTGGCACTTGAGCCACCTCTCCATCCTCCCATGGGGGGGTTTCCAGCTGGGGCCAGCGCGGTGCTGGAGATAACACAGACACCTCAAAGCCAGCGAAATACTGAAACTTGTCAGCTTTCCATCCCGGGGAGGTGGGGATCAGCTGCTCAGGAAACAGCTCCTGTGCCTGAGCACAGCTCAGAATCAAGAGCAGGGTTCCCTCAGGGCCTTTCCTGCAGGGGCAAAGCCTGGCACCCGCAGGGTCCCAAGATGTTAACTTGCTTGTGAGCAGCAAAAGGATCCCCCTGCAATGCCTGGGGAAACCAGGCTTTTCTCTGAGTAAGAGAAAAAAAACTGCTCTTCATCGAATGCAAAAGTTTCCAGGCAACACAGAGATGTGGTAGAATTTTTTGAATGAAATCATATTGGAGATGTTTGAGTCCGCAGTGAAGGATTTTGTTTCAATTGGGGTTTCATTTTACTTCCGATTTTTCCAAATTCAGCCTCGGGTTAGTTCGTGCAGGTGCTGCCTGTCATTAAATATTGCATTGTCATGGCTTGGCTTTTAGTGAATGAAATGTTTTGATGTGAGCATAAAGCATTTCAATCAGCCATTCAGACATTTTCAACTAAAAATTTATCAGACTTGGTCCCCTGTAAGATATTTCCAAATTTTGCCTACTTCCAAGTAGTGACAGACACAAAGTGCACTGAGATGGAGCAGTGCATCCACTCCAACCCTCCAGCTCCCCTGTACTGCTTTACTTGCCAGTCTCAGGACTTTGGGATCAGATTCTGCCCAGGGCAGTGCTGGAGATGGAAACTCCCCAAGAGCCGCTGGGAGCAACAAGAAGACAACTTCCAGTAATCTCTACTTCTGTGTTGTCCTCAACCTGTCTGGACCCACTGGCTGGTCCTGGAATCAGTGATTTAGGCACCCTGGAGCCAGACTGAACAATCCCCCCAGATAGTCACAGTCACAGACAGATTTATTCTTTGTTCATTTGTCTTGTAGATTTGTCTTGCGTCTGCATAGACAGAGTCTGTAAAATTCTTTACCAGCAATTTGTCCATCCTCCTGCTGCCTCAGACCAGCATCATGCTCTCTGTCACACCCCTCCTCACTCTCAGAGGAGTCCTGCTATGTGCAGTGTGCATTGACCCAGATCCTCACACCCTGATCCGCCTGCTGTGATCTGCCTGCTTCATCCCTGCCTGCTTTTTTGGTGCACTTCAACAAGCCTTGTACTCCAGGGGGATCGTTTCCTCTCCCAGGAATATCTCCACAGCAATTCATTGCTGTCCCCACCACGTGGGCTCCAGGAGTGCTTTGACCATCATGCAGGTGGCACAAGATGGGCTGGAAATGCCTTTGCTCTGCACGTGGGTGGACACTGCCCACAGAGGTGGTGGAGGTGTGGGCAGGACATGGAGCAGGCAGGGCAGGCTGCGGAGCATCAGCTGCCTTCAGAGGTACTGCGGGTACCAGAACAGCTCCAGCCTGCTGGCACGAGCCTCTGCTGGGGAGTTTCTGGCTGCCTAGAGCAGCTTTGTGGCTTGCAACCATCCTTGGCTCACCTTGACCTGCTGTCCTGGTCCCATCCAGAACAGGGTCAGTTTTTGCAGCAGCTGGGAGGGGACGCATTTCCAACACTCATTTGGTTTCAAGGACACTTGCCTGGGGAGTGATGAGGATGCACCAGCTGTGATGGTTTGCTCTTTACTGCTCATTTTCTTGTTCAAAAGGCTTTGGCTGGGCAGCAAAGAGGAAGGTGCTCCGGGGTTCACCTTTCCCTGGTAGCTGTTCCGGGTGTTAAGAGAATAATTCCTCACACTGCCCTGCTCAGCCCCTTTCTGCTGCCATGCTGGAGGGCACCTGACACGGTGCAAAGCCAGGGCAGGCATGGCAGGAGATGCAGGAGCAGTAGCCAGAGTGGCATCAGAGCTGTGCTTGCCAAGGGTCACGGCTCTTGCTGCACAGACCTGACTTCTAAAGACCTTCTGGTGCAGGAATGGGCTTAATCCCACCCTGGCAAACTGGCCTTGGCTAAGACCTTGTGATTGAAATATTGTGGAGATCTGGGATAGGGCCTACACGTGGGGGATGATCTAAGATGACTGATCTATTTTCAAACGTGGAGAGGTGGGAGTAGAAACACGTTCTGCTCTTGCCCATCGCAGTGATATGGGATTGAAGCAGCGCTGGTGCCTCCAGATATGGTGTGATGCAAATGAGCTCTCACTGCTTTGATCTCTTTATCTTCCCTTTCTCCGTCTCTTTATGGAGAGTACCTTTAGTGTAGTTTTCAACCTGCAGGCTTTTAGGAAGAATTTCAGCTGGTTCTATGGCTCCAGGTACCGTTCTATCATCAGCCCCAGCTTTGCCCCAGGCAGTTCAGGCATTTTGTGGTGACCTTGGAGATTTCAAGATAAAGAGGAAAAGAGATAGTGAGAACCTTTATGAATCACTCTAGTATAATCTGAAGTATTTCTGAAACCATTGTTTGTTGCCTCTGGGCTTCTTTTCTGGTGGTGTAACTGTGCATTTTTTACTGGATGCTGATGAGAGTGGCCAGGGGAGAGGCAGAGACAGTGCTCAGTGCCCGGTGATTTCGGGCTGTTTCATGCCTTACAAGAGCAGGCCTAGTGTTGGGCCTTTCCAGGATAAGGATGGGAATTTTGGTCTGGTTTGTTCAGTTCCCCCAGGAACCAGACTGCTGGACTGGGAGGCCTTAATGCTGTAATTGTGCGACTAATTAATCAAGAGGATGCCAGGTCATTAGCTTCTCCTCACAATCACAAAAATTTCTGCTCGCCTGCTGGAGTGAAAGGAAGGTGTTTTTTTATGGTCCAGGAAGCCACATGTTCAGCACCAAAAGCGAGAGGAGCCAGGTTGAGCCAGTGCTGGGAAGAGAGCACATTAATATCCTGAACATCTTGAAAAATATGAACACACTCATCTAGCAGAGCAATTTGGGGGTTGAGAAGGCAGTCACCATCTGGGATCCCCAGTAGCTTCCTGTGGGCTCACACCAGGATGTCAGTCAGATACGTCCTTTGGGGCGACTTTGCTCCCTGGAGCAAGAGATCCATTTCCCAAAATACTGAAAGTCTTGTCCAGTGACTTGGGCCATGTCTGTCATCATTCCCAGCTGTAGCCACACGCATTGGGTTTCTCTGAGGTAGCAGGGAAGCCAGAAGCCCACGGAGCACTCACTGCGGGCTCTGTGAAGGTCCAGGAACCACAACCTGAGCTTGCAGAAACCTTGCAGAACAAAATTCTTGAAGGCAGCTGTGAGGGCAGGAGGACACAGGGTTTGCTGAGTGACAGGGGGACCCGTGGAGAGCACCTCAGGGCACTGAAGCTAAGGACCAGACTTTCTGCCCCTTCGGAGTAGACAGAGGTGGCTGGGGAATGTCTTTTCCCAGCCACAGGTAGGAGTTGCTCTTTCTGTAGGACATCAGTGCTGTGATGCCTCCCAGGAGAGCATCTCTGCTGTCTGTGTGCCATTTTCTATGGCCAGACGCACACCTGGCTCTGTGGTCTCTCTGTTTGGCCTCAGCCAAAACCCTGTCCCTGCAGTTTCACCCTCACACCCTCCTGGCTGAGCAGCCACGCTCCTGTTGTGTCACTCGAGTGGGGCTTCAGCCTGCGTTGCTTTAGGGTCTGTTGACTTCTGCTTGCATTAATTCCCACTGCAGCGCATCCCTGGGGAAACGCTTCCCTTTGTGCCTGGGAAGACGCACGTCAGGAGCTTTCCCCAGTTTTGTGGGGCAGCTTTTAGACACCTGGAGTTTGTGAGAGAGGCATCAACCCTGCTGTCCCTAGAGGAGCATCCTGGGGACGTTGCTCAGGCCTGTCTCGGGCAGGTATTGCGTGATGCCCTTCGTGCAGCCCCCTGGAGCAGCACAAGAGCCTGGCCCAGAGCGTGCACATCCACAGAGCCCTGCAGGAGCCTCCTCTGCCTTCTCCCCACGGTCACATCCACGGCTCCGTGGCTCAGGGCACTGTCGCGGCTTCAGCCTCAGTCGGCCTCGGCACACAACTGAGATAAGTTCAGCGCATTTGCCCATAACTCAGTCAGAGACCACAAAGCTGCTGTGCAGAGGTTGTTTATTCTAATGTTATCTATAGCTGGAATGTCCTGCAAGCCACCACAGGTCCATCTAGCAGCAGAAATAGCCTAGAACTGCCCCCCAGCTGGGCGTACCGAGATTTATATACCCCGTTACAAATCCAACCAGTGGATGGTACGTGTCTTTATTTACAAATTTATACCAATTAATTCTAACCTGTTCTAGACATGCAATTTCCTGTCTTATCTCTATTCTACCAATGAATCTGTGCCCCCGTCACCAGGAATATGGAGGACGGTGAAGAAGAAGAAGGAGAAGGTGACCACACCCTTTAGACTCCATCTTGACCCCCCTGTACATGTCGTACCCCCATGTACATGTTATCTGATCTTTTATATACTACATTTCACCTGGTGCAAAGTGACTATTAATGCTTATATTACACTCTTGTGGCTTGCAATTCATCTCTTAGAGTTGGTAAAGCTCTCCAAGGACAAAGATCAAAGGCAGTGCCCTCTGGGGCACCCCCATTTCGGGGTGTCAGGTCCCCTAAATTAGACAGAGACATGTCGTGGGTTCCGACAGGGCACAACCCCACAGCCTGCCCCAGCCACAGATAAACCCCTTTGATGGTTAAAGCTCCCATCACCCCTGAGCTAAAACTCTGTGGTCACCATCTCATAGGTGGTGGAGAGCGTGGCAGGCAGTCCCACCAGGGAACCCAGGACAGTGTGTGTGTGTCACCTCATTTTTTTGGTAAGGAAGATCAGCTAATTGGTGAATAATCAAAGGTTGTTCATGAAAGAAGGTGACATCAAAGCAAACAATTTAAGGAACCCCTCGAGGGCCAGAGGAGTTGTAAGGTCTAAGGCTGAATCACATGAGCTCGGTTTCCATGAACTGTGTCTCAGTTTTCCTGCAGGCACAAGTTAGAAATGCCTACAATAAATGTTTAGAATTAGTTGGGGAAGGGGGGAAAGTTAAATCACACCAATTATAGCCATGATGGCTTTGGTGCAGTGCCATTTGAAAGCACAGGTATTTTCTACACCTAATGCAAGAGGCATTAAAAGCTGGGTGATGCAGATTTTCAGTTCTGGGAGTAGTGGAGTAGTTCACTCTACTGGCAGCATTCCAGACCACAGCCACGAAGGGTGATTTGACAGCAGAAGAATTCCTGCTTTTATTTGGTATCTGGGGAAGGAGGAACAGGGCAGCTCTGGGACAGGAGAGGGGTGGCTTGTCCCAGAGCACCACTGCTGTGAGGTGTCATGAACACAAAGGCAAGAACCTGGACAGTTCCTCTGCAGGTCCTACGCTGCAAACCCGGGTGAAGCTGCAGCACCCCACTCTTCTCCTGCCTTTCTAATTTCTTTTAGAGTTTAAGGGACTTTGGGATTCGAATCACGTTCTTTGTGCACTTCTGTACTGCCTGCTGTGGTACTGATCTCACCTCTGTAGTGCTTTCTCCAGTGCCAATGGCAAGAGCCGTGCACAGAGCTGAGCCACCCAGCACTTGTTTGGCTTCCCTGGGTGCTTGTCACTCAGAAGAGAGCCCTAGCTTGGAAAGTCAAAGTCACTGACACAGCTGAGAAAGGTCAGAAGAGTTCCTAACCCCTTTAGTCCATGAATCCCTACTTCTTCTGCTGGATACTGCAGAAAAAAATAATCCAACAAGGTTCAAATACCATGGGTTCCTTTTAAATGAACTAAATGTGGCTGACTGAAGTAACCACCCCCAAACACCCGAAGAGATAAACAGCTTCTCTGACTGCTCTGACAGGAAGCATTTCCACCCTTGCATGTGCTGGGGATGTACATAACATAAGAAACCTTACTAAGAGGAAAAGCACGAGCTTGGGAAAACACAGCAACAAGTCAACAACATCTTTAAATGAGTAATAAGTCAAATATTTACTCCCACAACACTTCAGGCAAGAATCCTGTGCCTCAGCTTTCACACAAGCATGGACAGCCCGTGGAGAAACATCTCGTACTTTTGTGGCTAGAAAAATCACCGGGTCCAGGGCTGTGCTTGGGAAGTTCATTTCCAGCCCTTGGAGGAATTTGTTCTTCCTTCACACCGTTTGTCCTTGCACATTCCATGCTGTCCTCACACCACGGCCAGGCCGGGAATCCCGCCACGCCAAGTGGGGTGTGATGTCCCCTGCTCTGGTGGGGGGTCCCTGCAGGATGTCCCACTGGAGAGTTGATGGCAGAATGGAGTCCCTGGAACCTTTGCCTTGCTGTTCATCAGCTGGCAAAAGCTGCATTTGCACTTTTGGGCCCCCCTTTTCAGGGCTGCCAGTGTAGATGTGCTACACTTGAGTCGTGCAGGGCTGCAAACCACCAGAGTGATCAGACAGCCAAAACATGAGTGAGTTTTAAATAGAATGACTCTCAGTATTTCCCGTGTAACAACCTTGAAAATAGGGGCTGGGTTTTCCTTCACTGCCCAAAGAGATGGTGGGGGAGAGTCCCTTGTCCCAGAGCTGCCTGTGGCCTGGAGCCCCAGGGCTGCAGGGCGGTGAGAGGGAGGGAAGTGGGGCTTTAAAGAAAAGCCACGTGCTGCAGAGCTGTGAGGCTGACGAGGGAGGGGATACTGGGATCTCTCCTCTGCCTGTTGGAAGATTTCTTCAGAAACCAGTGTATTATGTTCCTTTCAGGCACGGATCAGGGCAGGAGGAAAGGAAAGAAGTGTCCAAGGCCAGGTTTAGGGCTTGGAGCCACCTGGGACAGTGGAAGGGGTCCCTGCCCATGGCAGGGGGTGGAACAGGATGGGCTTTGGGGTCCTTTCCAACCCAAACCACTCCGTGATTCCGTGATTCTAAATGATATTTGACCTCCCCTATCCTCAGCCTCCTCCAGCCCTGCTGCTGCCTGGGGCTGATGCTGGGCTCTGCACATCCCTGCAGCCACCACCCACCCAGGGCGTGGGGCAGGCGCTGTCCCCATCGCGCCCGGGGAGCGCCTGGGCACACAAAAGGCAATTCCACGAGCCTTGGAAAGTGTTTCCTGCAGCCAGCGAGGAGTATTCTCTACACTGCCAGCAGAAGGCAACTTAAAGAACATGCCTCACAGTTTCAAGGAGATCTTGGATGTTTCAGATCTGTGTTTTCTTTCACAGTCTTTCATTTTACATTATTTCTCGTTATTTTCACATTGTTCCACAACATGTCAAAACATCAGACAGATTCATTACAACACAAACAGGAGACACTTTGATGTCGGAAAAAAAGATGTTTTAATGGGTGCTAAGTAGCAACTGCCCTTGGGGGTTTAAAAATAAAAATAGAAGCAGCACAAAATAATATTTTAACCCTTGTATCCCAAGATCACCAAAATATAGAATGCAGCATTGCACACAGAACAGTGCAGGCAGTAATTTTCTTTTTGCACTCATTCTGAAAACGGGATTTTGAATTCTCATAGGTTTTTGGCGAGCTTTCTACCACTTCTTTGGAGAAGAGAAAGTTACAAGGAAAAAAATTAACTTTGCCAGGAGTATTTTCAAAAGGGCTCACGAAGGGCTCCTGATTTTGTCACAGAGAATATGCAAAGGCAGCTCCCAGCCTTCCTGATGTGTCCCCTGCCTCCAGCAATGCCGAATAGAGCTGGTCAGAACATGGCTCTCTCTGGCTGCTCCTCTCCATCCCTCTGCAGGCAGAGCCTGGGCTGTGACCAAATGTCAATGCCGAAACGCAGTTTGCAGGGAGGGGACAGAAGTTTATTCCATGCAAAACCACGGCGTGACTGATCAGAAACCTCTCTCTTTCCTTCCTTGCCAGAGACCTGAGCATGAACAACATCAGCCAGCTGCAGCCCAGCGCGCTCCGCCACCTGCGCTTCCTGGAGGAGCTGTGAGTACGGGGCAGGGGACGGCCGGGGGGCCGGGGGATGCTCCACAGGGTCCTGCAGCACTGCTCACAGCCCCCAGTGCTGCTGCTGCTGCAGCTGCAGGCTGACCTGGGAGCAGACTGCACGCCGGGACACGGTTTCTTGGCTGCTCTAGCTTAGGGGGTTTCGCTGCGGTCGTCGCCTCCAGGCTGAGATGATGCACGTGCCAAAAGCCAAAATAAAAGAGGGCCCGACCTCCCGTTCAAAAAGCAACACTGTGCCCTGGAGCAGAGCCAGCAGAGAGCTTCATCCACCCTTCTGCAGACAGGGTCCCCCTCACAGCCTCCTGCAGCCCAGAGACACCTTAACCCCGGGGCGCTTTGCAGTTCGGATGGAACCGGCCCCGGAAAACTGAAGCCCAAAAAGTTTTCCCCAGAGGCTGAGGTGTCCCACCACGCACCAGTGTGCACTGAGATCTGAGCAGACAGACACAGCAGCGGTCCCAGTCCTGGGGATCAGCATGTGGCTGTGTGTCAGTGAAGGAGTGGCCCCACTTCTGAAAGTGTGAAAATTACCCAGCGGCACAAGAAACCACTGGAATCCTTTGTGAGCCCCAAAAATGGGAGCCCAGGGGGCAGAAGGTTGAGGTTGACCATTTCTGCATGAGTAAATTGCACCTGTATGGTCTTACTCCACTTGACCATGAGAAATACCTCCAGGTGTTATTCTCATGCTGTTGGTACTTTCAACACAACAGCTTCTGTTAGAAAACACAGTTTCTCCAAAACACTGTTATTGCATTGCACGAAATACCAATATTAATGCTGCATTTGATGTGTGTTGTAAACTCGCTGGGTATATAACAGTTAATCTGCCTAAATGAAACACTTTCACTTCTCTGAATCAGACCCTGCTGCCACCACAAGGCACAGCACTGGCATTTCAAAAATGGTATTTTCCAAAAGGTCAGAATTGCAGACATCACCCTCACACCCTGTGAGGGCGGGGAGGCCCTGGCACAGGGTGCCCAGAGAAGCTGTGGCTGCCCCATCCCTGGAAGTGTCCGAGGCCAGGCTGGATGGGACTTGGAGCAACCTGGGATAGGGGAAGGTGTCCCTGCCCATGGCAAGAGGGTAGAATGGGACGAGCTTTAAGGTCCCTGCAAATCATTGCATGATTCTATGGTTTTATATTCTAGGGTTTTTACTTCAAATGATCTTGTAACTCAGCATCTGTCTGTATTTTGAATTCATTAGAGTTGTAGGGAGCCCAGCCACCCAAGCCCCCCATCCCCAGCAGGCATTTACAGGCTGAGAAGGAAGCATTTTTGATCCTGTTTTGACTTTGGAGCCAGAGCTGCCCGCAGAAGGTGGCTTCTTCACCACTTTGCATCCATCTTGCAACCTTTCTCTTTTCATTTTGTCGACATCCATGTCGGAGTGTGGACCCCCAACACCTTCACTGGGGGTACTTTTCTCACACACAGAGCAGACTCTGCTGTGTACAATTAGCAGCTGTCTTGCTGCAAGCAACCGTGTCCTGATTACGTCATGTACAAACAGAGCAGCCTCAACCAGGAGTGAATAAATATTCATGGGTTCCAAAAGAGCCAGCTTCCCGCAGCCAAAAATAATTATGAATGAAACAGGAGAAGGGGGGGAAAAATTTAAAGAGGAAAATCTGAAAAAAATAATTGGAAGTTGTTAGATAACATTTTACTAGAGGTTCAACGTGCCACAAGTCCTCCTTTGGAAAGGACTAACATCACACTGAGGGGAAGAAATGCAAACTGCAGCATCATGTATCTATGCTTAGCAAAGTGCCTGCTTGAATTTGATAGCAGTAAGACAGTAATCCTATTTATGGAAATCAAGTAATTTATATGAAATCAAGCAAGGAAGGATTTTATATATTATGGGGAATTAAAAGTGATTCTTTTGACAACAGCGAGACAGGGTCAGTTTGTACAGCATTCATAGGGCTGGCACTGACCAGTAATGCAACTTGCCTGGCATTTCCCCTGCTCTTTTCATTTATATCTTCACCAAATTTTCATCCCACAACATTACATCAGGACCATGACATTCAGGCTGGGATCACCCTCTGTGCCAGGACACGCATAAGAACCAAGCAAACAAATCCTGCTTGTTTAGACATCCTCAAGGGAAGTTTGTTCAGGTTTCACAGCTCAGATCTCTGCTGATTTCATCTACCTGGGACCCATTCCCAATGTCTGCCAGGGTGACACGTAGCACACGAGACCAAGCCCTCAGCTGCCTTTAAGAGGCAGTGGGACCTCAGTCTGTGCCCCCTCTGGCCCCCTCCACCTCCAGAAACGGGAGAAGCTGCGTGAGCCAGGCACTCACCAGGCTTTCCCTCCAAAGAAACCCTGCAGAGAGAGAGGTGTTCAGAGCTGGGCCTCACACAGGCAGGGAGCAGCCCAGAGTTAAGTAGGTCTCCTCTTTGTTTCTTTCCTTTTTTTTTTTTCCTTCTTCTTTTCTTTCTCTCTTTTTGGCAGCGGGAAGATTGTTTAAAGTTGCTAATAAATTCCAGTTAATGAAGCCTGAAAAGCCAGAGTTGGGAGCCAAGAGAAACAAGAGCAATCAGTACAGAAGGAATAGAAAGAGATCTTGAAAGCCGGCCTGGGAATAATAACATGTTGAAATGTGTTCGCCGGCAAGGGCTTTGTTACCGCGCTTTGAATCCAAGCGGGAGCGCTCGGTGCCAAGAGGAGAAACTGCAGCCAAAGGCAGGTGTTCATTGCCATTCACCTCTTGCTCCGGGGCACAGCGGCAAGATCAGACCCCTTCCCAGCCACTGGCTCTTTCACCTGCCTCTCCTCGGGCCCCGCGGGCAGAGGGACTCACGGTCACGGGGAGCGCAGCAGGCTCAGCACCGCGCGCTCAGGACCCGCGGTGGCCTCCTCTGCCAGCCTGGGGGAGCAGGAAACAGCACGAAAGCAAGATGGACTAAAATGCAGGGAATGTGAGTGCAGCAGCCCTCTTCTCGAGCCTCGCACCTGTGAGGGAACCCCCTTCGCGCTCCTCTTCCCGTGCGGGTCCGGTGGAGCCACCGCGGCTCACGGGGCAGCAGCGCTGCTCCTGGGTGCCCTTGCCTGCTGTTAGAGCACCCCCACATCAGCTCCCAGGCATCTGGAACATCACATCTGGGTCTCACTCCAAGGCAGAGCCGCTCTCGTAGGAGGCAGCACTGCGGCGATGCTGGCTGTGGGGCACGAGTCCCGTGGGAGCGACAGCTCTTCCGTGGAAGGGGTGCTGGCATTTCTGGGGGATGCTCACGTGTGCTGGCACCGTGGTGAGAAGCTGTTTCTGGAGCAGTGCAGTAAGGTGTCGGGAGTAGGGGACTCCTGAGACAGCAGCTTTGGTGGGTTTCCACGGCGCAGCAGCCTGGAGAGGGCTCTTACAAAGACATAAACGCTTGTAGGGCCATGACCTGGCTTTGCCATGCTGGGGTTTGGAGGCAGAATAACTGCTCCCTTGGCAGTCACCTTGGCTGGCACAGCCCTGTGTTTCCAGGTGGCCGTAGCTAAAGAGCCACAGCTCTGAAATCTTGGCCTCTGTGGTTCCCCCAGGATTCTGCACAGAGAAGGCACCAGCGTACAACTCGTTGGCAACAAGGAGCTCTGGGTCAGCCAGGACTTTCTGTGCCCCTGGCTGGCACCAGTCCTTGGCAGAGGATGGTGCTGCTCCTCAGTTCAGCGGGTGAGCAAAAGCACAGAGAGAGTTAAAGGATAATTCCTCTGAGGAAGCCGTCCAAAGGCCATCCCTGTGCACGGCGTGAGGACTGCCCTTAGCACTGGCTGAGGTGCAGGTGAGGACAGGAGACCAGGGCTTCTAAGGGGTTGTCTATCATGAGCATTGACCAGTGAGGCCAAGTTATTGCAGCTACCCAAATCAAATACAAAATGTTTTGAAAATTTAGAGATTTCCATTCTATTTCTACTCCATTTAGACCAGGGAGAGTGTTCAGCAACTGAAAAATCCTTGCTAGTTGGGATAGCTGGCCCCAGTTTTCCTGAAAAGCGTTTTCCATATGACTAACTGTGTTCTGGGGTAGCCCAAGTGGGGCACCAAAAGTAGAGTCAAAAGTCAAAACTGCTCTGAAGGTTTGGAGGGAACAAACTGAAAACCTTTGCAGTTAATAATATAAAGAGATGGAGTGAAGGTGTTCAGTGTCCTTTTCATTAAGGAGCTGTGTCTTACTAATATTACTTGGCAAATGAATCCAAACTGGCTTGCATATGAACATTCATGTGGGTTGAAAACTGGCTTGAGGACCATAAACAAAAGAACAAATGCGATCAATCTATCGAGTCGGAACAGGCATTCGAGGGGGGCACGGCGAGCAGAGCTAGAAACAGGCACAGTCTTCTCCTCAGGGATGGAGTGAGACAGCAAAGACCACATTAGAGGCATCTTCAGGAGATACCAGACTAGGACCAGCTGCAGATTCCTGTGTGAGGAGGAAGAGTCCAGGCCTGGCCCTTTTCTCAAACGTACCATGTTTTCACTTGTTGACTTAATTGGCTTCATTCCTGTTTTGCACCAGCACAAGAACAAACTCGGGCATGACACGGGGCCTGTGGTCCCCTGTGTGCCCAGGGGAAGGCCCGGGCTTGGCGTGATGACACTGTTTAGGCAAGAGCACGGAGTGTCTGGGCACTCTGCCTCGAGAGTGTGAGTGCTTGGGAAACCAACCGGAGCAGCAGATCAAAGGGGCGGCCGACGCTGCTCAATAAAAGTCTGGCGAGGGGAAAATTGGGATATGGACACGCATGTTTGTCCTGTCCTGCCAATGGGCAACGTTCCTGCCTCCTAATGTGAGTGATAAGAGCATCACCGAGCTGCCTGAGCACCTGACATGAGCGATCTTGCCCAGCACAGCCTTCGGGCGTGCCATGGAAGTTGTAGCATGACCAAGAAGCCCAAGATACAGGAGGGTTGAGCCTGTGGTAACTGAACAGCAGCAGCCATAAGGTGGTAAACTGTGAGTTTGTTCCAACTTGGAGTGTATTGGGAATGCAGATCAAAGCCTGGAGGAATGTTCCCAGAAATCACGGGAGTGGTGGAAGGGGAGGGGGGCGGTGGCAGGATCTAAAATCCACCACGAGCTTTCTGAAGCAAGCCAGCCATACCCAGCTGCCACCCTCCCCTTCTGCCTGCCCCTTCTCTCCTTCTTTAAACCCAGAGCTTTCTCTTTCTCTTTCTCCCAACCCTGTGTGACAGTGTAAACTTCAGCACAGCAGGACATACCCCTGAGTCAAGGCTATCCTAAAAAGAGCCCTGAGCAGGCCTAGAGCTGAGCTCATGTGCTGTGGACCAGAAATTCAGCCCTGCAAGAACAGCTCCTCTTCCCTGTGCTTAGGGCAAAGGCAGTGCCTCTCTGTCCTTCTTGGTGGGGTTATTTGCTCAAGTCTCCTCCTTACAGAAGGAGTAAATCAAGAGCTGTCTCAGGGGATGTCACACTGGCAGTGTCACTTCAAATGTTATTGTTCCATTTTAAATAGAAAGGAAGGAACCATTTCACTGCATTTCCTGTGGGATCTGAATTCTGCAGATGTATTCAATGGGTGCCTGTCTGCCAAGCAGGGGAATTGCTGGAGAGTTTGAGTGAGAGGGGCAGAGGGAACCAAGCACTTGGAAGCCTGCCAGGTGACCATGGACAGAGAAAGGGTCACACACAGGAAGACTTTTATGTCTTGGGTCTCCCACATCAACTGGCACAGGAGTTAATGGTGTGAAAGCAAAGGATGGGCAGGAAGATGCTCCAAGAACTGCTCTGGAGCCAGGCTGGAGAAGGCTCCAGGGAGACTTCAGAGCCCCTCTCAGTGCCTAAATGGGCTCCAGGAGAGCTGGAGAGGGACTTTGGACAAGGGCCTGGAGTGCCAGGACAAGGGGGAATGGCTTCCCACTGCCAGAGGGCAGGGATGGGTGGGATATCGGGAAGGAATTCTTCCCTGTGAGGGTGGGGAGGCCCTGGCACAGGGTGCCCAGAGCAGCTGTGGCTACCCCATCCCTGGAAGTGTCCCAGGCCAGGTTGGATGGGGCTTGGAGCAGCCTGGGACAGTGGAAGGTGTCCCTGCCCATGGCAGGGGTGGAACTGGATGAGCTTTGAGGTCCCTTCCAGCTTAAACTGTTCTGTGGTTCTGTACCTTTCCAGAGGCCACCCTTCCTGCTCGACAGGGCACCCCAAAACACTCACCCATCCCTGATCTGCCCTGGGACAGACGGGACAGCAGAGCTCCTTTGCCTGGAGGCCCTGGCTACCACTCCCAGCATCGTGCAGCACCCGTCCTGGGAGGTGCAGCAAACCTCCAAACCCCACACCTCCAGACCCTGTGTGCATGTCCCAGCCACACACCCCTCTAGGAAAGTGAAAACTCAGCCTGTGTGCACGAACACAGACGTGTCCCACCTCCCAGTCCCCGCACAGAAGCGATCAGAGCCCATCCTGGACCCCAATGACACTGCCAATTGCCCTGGGAGGTGACTTCAGTGACGTGGTTGTGGTTGGTGGCTCCCTTTGTGCCTGCTCCTGGCTCGGCATGGCCCTCTGAGCTTGGGGAGAGGAGCTGGGCTGCCTGGGCAGCAGGGAGGAGGCAAAGGTATGGAGAGAAGGGCCAGAGGTGAGCCAGGGACGAGGCACAGTCTCAGTGCAGCGTGGCCGAGGACGGACACAGCAGCAGCAGCAGTGAGGCACGGGGACTTCTCTGGGGCTGGGGGATGCTTGGGAGCTCTAAATTCACCTGAAACAGCACCCAGTGAAACCAGGGCATCTACCACAGAGTGATTTCCCCCCCACCCTTATGTTCTGTGTTACCCACGGTGCTGAGATGCCACGAGCTGGCTCTGCTCGTGTCCCACCAGCACCTGGGGCTCCCCACCACCCTGCTCTGAGGCCAGCAGCCCCAGCCCGTGCTCCGTTTGAGCTTCACATTCCTCTCCTGCTGATCCTGGAGGTCCCAGAGCCACTTAGGGACCTGGCAAACACTCGAACACACCCAGGAAAGCGAACAGAGAGGCGCGGAGCTGCCGGGAAAGAAGCCGAGAGGCACATTTAGCCGGGAGTAGGTGTAAGGTGCTGGCAGCGGAGGCTGGGGCAGCCCGGAGCTCCGGGGAGGTGAGGACAGACACAGCCGGGCAGGAGGGATGCGGGGAGCGGGCTGAGGATGCCGTGCGGGAACACCTCCCCTCCAGGCAAGCGCTCCAGCCTCCCGGACAGCACTCCCTCCCTCCCTCCCTCCCATGTGGAAATCGGCAATCAAAAGGAGCAATTACCCCGAATCACAGCCCCCAAGTGACAAATAGCCCAGCCCGCCAGGCAGCTCATGCGCTGCGAGAGGCAGGTTACGACCCGCTCACACACATTAAAGAGACGACCCTGCGCTGTTTATGCTGTCAGAGGCCTAATTACGGGAGCAATTTTCTCCGGATTCCCGAGGGGAACAGACGGAGCGGGAGAGCGCCCGGGCACCCACACGCGGCTGCTCTGCCCCAAGAGCCCGGTCCCCTCCGTGAGCTCCGCGCAGCCCTGGCTCCCCTGCGCTCCCCTTCCAGCCGGGGTTGCACTGCTCAACCTCCACTGCTGCCTCTTCCCAGATAAAATCCCTAAAAAGAAGCGAGCGTTGTCAAAGCTTAATGAATGCCTTCGCCAGTCTGCGAGAGGAGGATGGGCCTGGTGGCAAGTGATGCTTGCTCACTGTCTCTGTTTTGGAGATGCAATATCCCACTCCAAGGCAAGTAGACAAGTTTCTTGCCCAAATTCAGTAGCAGTTTAGGGTCTTAATCAGGCTGCTGAAGCTGTCTTTATGATTTCTGGCTGATGGGTGCTGGGACTTGGTCCATGTCTGTCCTCGTGGGTGAAACAGGAGGAGAAGGAGAAAATTCACCGCTCCTCTAGGTCAAGCCTAGACTCAGGAGCCCTGGACTTCACTCCTGGCTCCACCACGTGCCCTCACCACAGTCCTGATGATAACAATGACACAGTTTCTAATGTCGGTGAAAAATGCAAATACCTTTTAATTCCCCAGCCTGCTCTGGGCCTTGTTAAAATTTGAGCTCTAAGATCAGGTGATGCTGTACAACAGCAAATCCCACGCATTTCCTTTAATAAATTCTTTCAGTAAGTCCTGAATGTTGTCCCCTGCTCTTTGCTCTACGTCCCAGATGTGTCCCATTTTCCATTGTGATGCTGCTCCTCGGTTCCTCTTCCTCTCCCATCCCTTCTCCCTCATTCATCAGCCAGGATTTAGGGACAGTCCTCCCGGGGCCATGCATGAGCAGGGATAGCTCTCCCCTGCTCCACTCCCTCTGCCAGGGCCTGGTGTAGGGCAGGGTCTGCAGGCTGGCACTGCCTGTGCTGTAATTTCTGTGGAGTGGGGACCTCTGTGCGCATCCAGGAAACGGCTTTGAGCCACGAGCGGTCTCTGGATGCTGGAAATGCTGGGTTCAGGTCTGGCAGGGGTTGTGATTTCCTTTGCCTGCTCCTCGGGCTGTGCCAGGGGGATGATGTGCAGGGGCTGCCCGAGCTCAGGACTGTGGCTCAGCTTGCAGCCTCCTCTCCTGGGGACAGTGGCAGGAGGCACGAGTCCCTCAGCCTCTGCAGATAAGGGACTGTTATCACAAGGCTGTTGACTCATGACTGGCTCCTCTCTTCACTGCAGACGCCTCTCTGGAAACCAGATCTCCAGGATCCCAGGGGAAGCTTTCTCTGGCCTCTACAGCCTGAAGATTCTGTAAGTGACTTTCTCCTCCCCGCAGAGCAATCCCTGTCCCTGCCTCTCCCCAGCCCCCGGCACTGGCCATGAGCAGGGACTTGCAGCCATCCCGAGGGGATGCAAAGCTACAAGGAGGTGTGGGGTCAGCTGTTAAACCCACGCTGGCAAACCTGCCCCGTGCTGTCTGGGGAGCTGTGTCCCACCCCCCAGACCGTGAGCAGGTCCTCCCAGGGCACGGTGTGACAATGTGCCCCAGGAGAACCTGCAGAGGTTCGCATTTTGCACAAAACCCTAAAGTGGTGTCCCCCAGATGTGGCGTCCACACCCCAAACTGCTTCGCTGCTGTGTTGGGGCTGGGTTGGAGCAACCTGAAGGTCCAGGTACTGCATTCTGGCAGGTGCTGGGGAAAGGGCTGTGCTCTGCCCAGCTCAGCTTGTCCTTGCCACAAACCTCTTCACAGCCCAGGAGGCCTCTACAAGGCTCTGGAGTGACCTGGGAAGGGCAGGATCCTTGGACACGGCTCCATCAGGGGTGATGGAGGCAGCTGGATCCAGGAGCACTGCAGCCATCAGGCCAACCTAGGACCTGCTAACCCCACTTAACAAAGGTCATTGCAGGCAGGCCACCCACCCTGCTGTCCAGTGGGGAAGGTCTAAGTGACAAAGCTCCTCTGGAAACTTCAGAAACCATGCTCAGCTGAGCTGGCTCTGCTGTGGCACCTGCAGTCACACCTTCCTGCGGAGCCACACTGCTTTTTGTATCCACGTGACAGTCCACGGGGTCTGTGCAGGGTCTTGAGGTGGGAGTCCCTTTCTCCCTAAGGAACCATCTTAAAAATCTTCTGCAATAAACATTTCATCCCCAAGGGGATGTTTTGAACTCAGCCACAATGTGAAATTGTTGTAGCTGGTCCAGTTTATGCAGAGCGAGCAGGTACAAACCTGCTCCCAGGATTAGAGAGTATAAGGCTGTTTACTACGTCTTCTGAAGATGTAAAGTATGAATCCTGCCCTAAATCTCAGGGCTTAGAGATTTATCCATCCCCTGCATTAGGCAACAAATCAAAGGAACTGAGGAAAAACCGCAGCTCTCCCACCCAATTTCAACAAGAGGAGCCTTCTACTCTGGGGACGCGGGAGCTTTTAAAGGTGCTTTTGATCAATTCTATTTGTGTCAGGCCCAGGTAAGGACTAATGCAGCGTTGCCGGGGCGATGCCTCCCTTCCGGAGCTGCCGGCGGCTGCAGTGGGAAGGGGAGGGTGTGCTCTGCCCGCCCGCCCCGGGACACGGGCTCACCGACACCCAGCCGCAGGCAGCACCAGCGGGGACACGCTCACCCCTGACCCCAGAGTCAGGAGAGGCTTGAAGGATCGGGGCATTTCCATCTGGGAAATGCTTGCTCCAGGCTTGCTCCAGGCTGTCTTGTGAGAGCCAGAGTTGGCGTCCCGGTGCTGCAGGATGAGCTGCTTTGCTCTCGGCCAGGCTGTGCCCGGTGACACAGGGTGGTGGCATGTGGGGGCTGCCACGTCCCTCTGGCTGCAGCCCTGCCTGGAACCGAGCCACGTGCCGGCTTAGGGACACGGTTTAATGGTGGAGCTGGCAGTGTTAGGGTAATGATGGTACTCAGTGAGCTCAAAGGGCTTTTCCAATCTTAATGATCCCGTTGTTCTCTGGCACTTACCCTGACCCCCCAGCCTTTTCCCGTGGGGGTGTGCGGAGCACTAGCCCAGCCACAAGGTCGGGGGAGGAAGGGGGATGCTCACAGTGACTGGGCCATCCAGGCCTTGCCATGGACCTCTTATTTAACAAAATTCCTGCTTCCTAAAAGCAGGGACGCTGCCAGACCCCGTGTCACTGGGAGCATTTCACTTTCCAAAGACCCCGATGGTTTTCCTGGCCTGTAAAGCACTAAGGAATACAGAAGCTGCAAAAAGGCACAAAGAGGGGTTTAAAAGAAAAGGCAAAAAATCATCATGGCATCATTTCCCATCCTGACCGAATCCTTGCTCTCTCAGGGCCAGTGTAACCATTCCTGCAGTCATGGGCTTTTCTTTGCAGTTTAATCTCCACCAAAACAACACAGATAGTGGAGAGTTTATCTGGAGAGGGGAATCCAAAGACCCCATGAGAGATGCTGAGATGGATTAAAAGACAGGAGCACGGAGGAAAGTCCTGTGCCCTCACTTCAGGCAGAGGCAAAGCACTGAGTTTATACTTAACCATTCTGGCTCTGCTGAAAATCAAGACAGAAGAGGACTCAGAGAGGTCAAATCGCCCTTCAGGCTTTCCACTGACCTTCCCTGGGGAAGGACTGGGACCCACCTGCACTGAGACATCAGCTCTGCTCCTCTTGATGCTGGGCAAGCTTTGGCCAGGCCACGCTGGCCCACCTGGGACCTGCCCTGCAGGACACGGGGCAGCAGCACAGCAGCCAGATGGCAAGGGGCAGAAGGAGGAGGAGATGCCAAATCCTCACCTTGAGGTGGGGAACCTCGGATAGAAGTTGCAGGGCTGCTGGCAGAGTGTGGTTGATGTGGCTCCCCCGCCCACGTCCTCCTCCTGCAGCTCCTGTGCACGGCTGCTCCCTGGGCAGCACAAGGGGGGCCCGGGGGTCCCGCTGCTCACAAGGGGCACTCCGAGCCTCTGGCACTCTGACAATCACAGATGCCTGCCCCCTCAGCTCCTCTGGAGTACCCCACTCACACCAGCCTGTCGCTCTCATTTCCCTCTTCCCCTCCCCGGGGAAGTCCTGGGCTTCTCCCCTCCTGCTCACCGTGGTCACGGGTCGAGTGCAGGGACCAGCGAGCACCTGGAGCTGCCTCGCTGCTGCACCCAGAGCCCATTCCCATGGGGGACTGGCTGCGAGGCTGCTGGGAGCCCCCTGAGATGAGCGTCACCCACGCAGGACACGTGGCTGCCGTGGATGTGCCCTGGCAGGTCCGTAGTCCTGGGCCGTGCTTCTCCTTCCATGCCGTGCAAGGGGCCTGGCAGCCCCAGGGATGGATCCTGGGGCTGTTCTCTGCAGCCCTCTGGGATGGGAAACCTCATCCAGGTGGGCAACTGTCCCACAAGGACCAGCACAACCTCTGGGGCTCCTGGTCCTGCACATGGATTCGTTTCTGCAGCCAAGGTGTGCTGGGGAGATGAAACACTGGCTCCTGCAGCCCAGCGAGAAGGATCAGGGGTCTGGTGGTGAACCAAAGGAACATTGAGTTAACTGAGGTCCCTTAACCTGGAGGAGAGGGGAATGAGGATGGACACAAACATTCAGGGAAGGCTGCTGCTGCAGTAAGTAAGGAAATACATAATCTCCCTGTATGAAAACAAGGAATTGCAGGTTTTGGAGCAGATGGCAACAGGGATATTGTGTTTATAGATGTCCCAGGTTGGCTGAGCTTTGACAGGCGGCAGGCGTGGCTGTAGTTGGGAATGGCTGCCCCAAACATGAGCAGCTGAAACCTCTGGGTACTCAGGAGCTGACCCACAGCAGGATCAGAGATCTTACCTCTGGTGGCAGGGGTGTCCTCTGAGGAGACAGGCTGGTATCTGGGGATGGAAACAATTTTCCTCGTTTAATTTTAGTGTGCTAGAGCCCTAGGGCTAATTGCAATCATGTGCAGGTCCACAAGTAAACTCTCACATGCTTCTTGGGCTGTCAAGGGGCCTGGTGCTTTCCCAGCCTTTCCAGAGAATTAGTTTGTTTAAAAAAGGATGGGAAACACCCTGGGAATTCCTCCACAAACCCGCCTGTGCAGATGGTCCTCTCCCTGCCCTCGGAGTGAATCCCAGAACTGGAACCTGGACCAGATTCTTGGCTCTGCCTCCTGTGGCTGCTTCATTGCACAAAAACCACCTGGAAAGTGGCCATGAAGATAGGCCTGTGCAGAAACCATGCAGGGGTACACCCAGGGAAGCAGGTGTGTGGAGACTTGGAAGAGAGCAGGGTAGAGCCAAGGTGCCCCACTGCAACAGGGGAATGTGCTGAGATCCTCAGGCGTGGAGCCTGCAGCCAGCCAAGGGCCAGGCAAGAGGTGGCCTCCTCAGCCCCCCCAGACAAGTGCAGGCTGGCAGGGGTGGATGCTCAGCTGGGGCTCAGAGGTTTTCTCCACTGGCAGGTCCATCCCTTCTCAGAGAGACTCTGGCAGTGCAGCTCTCCCGGGGGCTCTGCTCTGCAGCGTGGTGCACCCGCATCCTCTCCACGGAGGCTGATGCTCCTCAGCGCAGCCTTCATTGCCAGGATCCTTGGAAGCCACTCCACAGGCTGTTTTGTCCCCTCTGCAAGCTCCTTCCCTTGCAAAATTAACTCCTTGGCCCATGCTCTCCCAACCTTGGAGCTTTCCAGGGTGGCAGAATATGCTGCTTAATCAGAGTATCTGGAAAACTGGAAACTTTTCCATCCTTCCAGACCTCCTCATGAGCTGCCTGGAAGCCTCTCACCTCCAAGTGTCCTGGCTGGAGCTCCATCAGCCAGGAAGCATCCATCCCAGCTGGCCACGGGGCTGACTTGTGCAGCCACAGCTTCCCAGGACATCCCACCCTTGCACAGGCGTCCTTCACCAAACGCTGCCCTGCACAACCAGGATTGCCCCGGCTCTGACTCCTGGCTGAACATGCTGCAGCAACAGCACTGCTTACCAGCCAAGAAGGAATCCCACACCAAACTGCGCAGGGAAAGACTCCCAAGTGCAACCACAACCTCACCCCAAAACGTGGAGGGCAAAAATTCCTGGGTGCATCCTCTTGGCTGCAGACCCCGCACCCGCAGCAGGCCCACCCTGCCACTCCATTCCTCAGCAAGCCCCAACCAGCCTGTGGGAGCGTGCAGACCCCGTGCTGCCCAACCTGCCTGCACAGCCAGGGCTGTGAGCACTGCCCAGCACTGCCCAGCACTGCCCGGGGTGTGAGCACTGCCCAGCACTGCCCAGCACAGCCCAGCACTGCCCAGCACTGCCCAGCACAAGCGTGTTGGCTCAGCACTGCCTGAAGCCTCTCCCACCACACCCTGCCCAGCGCTGCCCATGGTTCATCTCCACCAACAGGTAGGCTGGACAGAGCCTGGCAAGAGTGGCCTTGTCCAGCACATGCCATATCCCCTGGATGGGCCCTACCCAGGGGCCACCTCGCCAGTCCCTCCTCTTCTTGTCCTGAACAGTGACCGCAGCACCTCCTGGGCTCCAGGACAGGAGCTGGCTCGCCTGGCGTGTGAACACACATCAAAAATCGTCACCAAAAAAGTCACATCGCCCCAGGATGGCAGGTTTGGAGGTGGCTTGGGACACTTCAGAAATCCCTAGACAGACCCTACCTCCTGGACAGCCCTGAGCCTGTGCAGAACAGAAATGGCTTTGAGACAAAGGGAATGGTGTGGCACATCCAAGAGGCGCTCCCATTGGGAGGGAAGAGGAACGTGCAGAGGTTGGAATGTCTTTAATCCCCATGCATGGGCTCCAGGCACAGTTGCCTCCAGCAATAACAGCCCTTTGACTGTGCTGGCTGAGTCACTTCAGCCTCCCAGGATGGGGACATTTTATCATGCACAGGCCTGTACCTCTGAGGGCTGGATGTCTGCTGAGACTCTCTTGTGCAAGGATCCTGGTGTGATGGGACCTGATCCCAACATTTTTCTGGTCGTTCAGGCGTGGTCCCTGCCAACAAACAATCCTCCTACTTCTGAAAATGAAACCCACCCTCTGAGGAGCTGTGATTTATTCTGGTTCCAGTCAGACTGCTGCGGGTAGCAGGTGGTGTGTCCGTGTCTGCCAGCATCTGCAAGCCCTGGCATCACCTGAACAGTGCCAAGCGAGGTGACAGCGCTCCATCCACACTTGGGTTTGAGTCCGTGCTGCTCTGAACAGACTTTGCTTGTCATGTTCCTCAGTGTCCTCAGCTTGTCCAGAAGCTGGCTCATCAACCAGCAAGGTCATACAATCACAAAATGGTTTGGATTTGAAGCGAGCTTAAGGACCATCCCATTCCACCCCTGCCACTTCCACTATTCCAGGTGGCTCCAAGCCCCAAACCTGGCCTTGGGCACTTCCAGGGATCCAGGGGCAGCCACGGCTTCTCTGGGCACCCTGTGCCAGGGCCTCCCCACCCTGAGTAAGTCCTAAGAGAATTAGACTCAGCAACTGAGAAATCACATCAGCTAGAGTGGGATTGCTCCATGGGCACAAGCATTTAAGCTCTGACCAAGGTTGTCTCCCAGCTGCTGTGAAGCAGCACCTTACTGTAGGAAAGACAAAGAAATCCAGGGATTTTGTTTGAAGGCAGGAGCTGATGGAGAGGCAGGAATAGACAGATGCTGACAGACAAAGGCCAGTGTGATCTGGGATCTCAGGGCTGCCGTGATCTTGTGGACCGAGGTCCAGCTTCACAGACCATCTGTGCCTCAGTCAGTCCCCCTGCAGCAGACCTGGGATCCACGCAGATCCCTGCACCACCATCCATGCTCACACCCTGGAAAGCAGCTTCCTGTCCTGGGGGAGCACGAATGTGGGGAGAGGACAGTGTCTGCCCGAGGCTTTTAGGACCATGAAGTCAGGAGATGGCAGGTGACTGGTTTGTGGAGTTGTTCCCTCTTTCCAATGCTGTTGACATAAATCGTGCAGTGACCTCTTAAAGCAGATTGGCCATCCTTAGAGCTGGCCTGGAGCCCAGGGCTCCTGCTGAAGGTGCTCTCCTCAGTGAGCTGCGGCATCGTCCTCCCCCGTCTCATACAAGAGCGGCATCCCAAAGGGCAAAATGCCAGTGCTTAGACAGAGAGGGAGCCAGCAGCCCTGCCCCAGCTCTGCAGATGCCCTGCTGTCCTCTGAACCCTTGTGCCATCCTCCTGTTAGAGCACTGCCCCGGCACCCCAGTGTGGAGCAGCCCCAGGAACCAGGTGATCCTGCAGGCTTGTAGGGATCCCCCTGGCATCATCCCCCAGCTGTACCAAATTGTACCAAATTGTACCAAATTGTACCAAAATACCCCAGATTTTGGTACAATTGTTGGACCCCTTCCCAAAATCACGTTGTTTATGAAAAAAAAAAATAATAATAATAATATGCAAGGGTGGTTTAACACGATGTGCAAGGATTGACTGCAGTCAGCAGGGCCTGGTGGGGGTTGTCCTTGATACCACACTGTAAGAAAAGCCATCCTGGGACACCCAGGGATAAATGCAGCATGTCTCTTCCTGCTCAAACCTGAGGTCTCTGTAAGCAAAGCTGGAGTTTTCCTGAGCTGGAGGCTGAATGAAGAACTTCTTGTTTAATACCAGGGTGGCCCTGTCCATAGAATATTATCAAACTCTGTTTGGAACTGGTTTCTGGCTTCTCTGTGTCATGCTCTGACGATGAGTTATTGGATTCATTATGTGCAATGTGAAGAAGCACTGGTTCTTGTCCCAGTCTCAGCATCTGAAAACTTCTCTAGCTGCCCTGCTGCTGTGAAAAACAGCATTGTCCACCACTCCAGTGGTTTTCGAGGTCTCTGAAGCATCTTCTTTAAATATTGTTTGTCCGCACCAAAATGGCTTCATTTTGGAACCAGTCCCTGCTGATGGTGGTCTGGAAAGTCTCTCAGTCTGTTTTACTGGTTGAAGAAGGGACTTGTAATAAATGGTAGGCAGCAGGATCCAGCAGAAGTGTGACAATGGGCTTTGCTTTAGCACTGACTTCAGATACTTCCTATGATCAACACTAAACACCAGGCTCAGACTTCAGAGAGCCACTGACATTCAATGTGTGTCCCACCAAAACCCCAAAAGCACTTCCTGAAGCCCCACTCTGGATCACTCTGCGTCCAGCTCTGCATCTTCTTGATTTTTAACAGACATGAATTATTGCCCCACTTCACTGGGCTGCAGGAGCCAGTGTTTTATCTCCCCAGCACACCTGGGCTGCAGAAACGAATCCATGTCCTCCCAGCAGAGCCCCACTGCAGCACCAAACTCACCCCTTGGCCCTTCTGCTGCAGGTCCTGGGCCAGACTGGGCTGCAGCTCACCTGCCAGCCACCTTAAGCTTTCTCAAGAGCCCTGGCTGGCAAATGTGGTGCTTTCCAACTGCTCCAGCTTTCCAGAACATCTTCAGAAACAAGCAGCAACATCTTCCACTTCGTGTCAGGCTGTTGCTGTTGTTTTTTTAACAAAGTTTTCTTTTTTCTAATTATAGGATGTTGCAGAACAATCAGCTGAGCCGCATCCCTGCAGAGGCACTGAGAGATCTTCCAAATCTCCAATCTCTGTAAGTCATTAAAAATCAATGCTGCGAGCTGCACAGTCCCTTGGGGGCCCCAGGCTTCCCAGCATTTGAGTCATTAGTTCCTTTGTCAAGGATGTTCTGTTCCTTCTTCCTTTTCTTTTCCAATTTATGCAAAGATTACTGTCACTTAGAGGGGAAGGGAGGGGAGGGCAGTTTTTAAGGAAGAAACACTGTCTTGGTAGAGGATGTTGAAATTACAGCTCCCCATGTGTGCATTGTGATGAAAAGGCCACCAGAGCCAACGCATATTTCAAGGAACATTGGAAAATATCCACCCAGAGAGTCTCTGTGCTCTGGCCCACAGTGGGGAAGGGACCTGCCAGCGAGCACAGAGGACACTCTGGTCTGTCAGAGTGCGAGCTGGGCCGCTTTACCCAAGCCCAGGATAATTGTGCCGGGGTAGAACTGCTGCAGAGACTTCCAGCCACTCAGCCCTGGGGAGAAGCTGAGGCTGGGATTGTGCTTTTCCTTTGGAGGAGCTACACCCACAGCAGGTTTGTGCTGCTGTGCTCACTGAAATCCACACGACTTGGGAACACTTTGCAGTTTTCCTGAGTATGGGCACAGTTGAGAGCAGACCCTGGTAGTGCCGGTGAATTTAGGGAAGTTTTTGGTGCAGGGAGCACTCTGAGTTGGGCTGAACCACTGAAAAACTGACGTTATCCCTTAATCCTTAACCTCAGTCCTAGTCTCACACAGCCCTTTTATCACAGAAATGTCAGCTGGGAGCAGTTCCTGGGAGCCTCCTGCTTGGAGCAGGACTGCCCCAAATACTCAGGGGGGCAGCTGCAGCTTTGTCTATCCAAGCACAGAGATTCCCCTCTCACTGGTAGCCTGGGGCTGTTCTTCCTGGGCAAGAAGCTTTTTCTCAAGTCCAGCCTAAAGCTCCTGGAAGGCAACTTGTGGCCATTACTCTTGGTTTGATCACCTGGAACCACCCTGAAGGGCTTGGCTCCATCACCTTTGGTTGCAGGCCCCTGGCAGTTCTCCTCTCAACCTCTTCTCTGCTAAGTGAAACCCACCCTGCTCCTTCCACCTCTACTAATGCCCTGGGAGACCCTGACTCAGCCACTAGCCCTCCACTCGACCTGTCTCATTCCTCTTCATCCTCCTTACACTGGGCACCCCAAAACTGGGCACAGTTCTCCATGTGTGGCCCTCCCAGTACCCAGTAGGAGTTTCTGTAAATATTAATTTAAATATTAATTTGCAACGGGGGTGTTGGCTGTGCAGGATATGCATGTTCTTTCTGCCAGAAGAGATTTGAAGCATTTGTACATCGCTCTGCCCCACGGATGTCAGCCACCCTGAGGGGGCAAGCGTGAAATCCACCCAGACAGCCCCACCCACACCAGACACCCCCGTGCTCACAGACACCCCTCGCTGCAGGTCCTCCAGAGCTGCAGCCATGCCCAGAGCAGAACCAGACCTGCCCTGCTCGCTGTCAGCCACAGGATGTGGAGGCATCACTGCCCGGAGCCCCAGCTGCCAGGAAGGAGACCTTGGCAGGTTTCGCGAGATGAGTACAAAGAGGAATTTGGATTCCAAAAGGAGAGAGGGCCGAGCTCTGGAGACCGAGCCGCCTACCAAGTGCGAGGGGAGCTGCTTCCCAGCAGGCTTGATTTATCTGGGAAGCACGTTGGGAAGGCCGGTGGGGAGGATTAGAAAGAACACGCACACCTGATGGCAACGCTGGGAGCCCCGCGAGGGGTGCCAAGCCTTACGTAATGCTGGGATCCAGTTGTGATCCCTGGCAGAGCCTCTGCCTGCCCGTGGTTTGTAGGTGCAGTTACAGCATACCATGTGCATTCTGGAAGAGTCGTGTGTCAGTCTAATTAACGACTTTGTGGTTTGTGAGCACTTTACCTAAAGCAGATGGGCACTGTGTCTGTTCCTCTGCCAGGCAGAAAGAGTCCAAGGTATTTCAAAGTGAGCAGGTGCTATAAATTATAATTACCAAGCTTGTCGAGGTAGAGAAAGCAGAGAGAAAAGAAACCTGGTGGATTAAGAGATCAAGATAAACTCCTGGTTTTTCTTTTTCAAATGCCTATGGAAAGCTTTTTCAGGAGTTTCTTGCAGATCAGCATTTTGGGAAGGTGCTTAGCATGTGTCTGGCTCTTCAGGGTGAGTGTTGCCTGTATCAGCCTGGAGGGGGGAGGGAGGATTTAGTGCCAGCCAGAAGAGTTAAAGCCTCAAGATCCCGCACCATGAGATGGAGCTCCCCTTGCCCCCTTTCCACGCTGCACTCTGTGTTTTCTCTCGTGTCCCTGGCAGGATGCTCCATTCTGCTGGCAAACACTGGGTGCAAGCCTTGTGGGTGATTGCCCAGCTCTGCATCCCACAAGGATTGACTCTCTCGCTGTTGGGCTCGATGGCACCCAGGAAAACCACCTGTGACCGTGTCTCCATCTGTGTCTTCTGTCTCTTGGCAACTCCTCCCGTGTGCAGGAGAGTATCTGCTTCCCTCCATGCCAGCACGTGGCAGTCCCCTGCAGCCAGCCACGCTCTGCTACCCGGTGGCTAGTGCACCCAGTGCACAGGTAGCCACGGTCAGCACAAGCATGCACAGATGGTGGGCAACAGCCCGAGAGGCCCCACTCCCTGCGATCCTGGCCTTGCTCTCATTTTTGTTCCCCTTTCCCCATCACAGTCTTGCATCCCTCTGGAATATTTGCAGAATTCTCTTGCCACTCTGCCACAAACCTGCTGCTCCCAGCTGAACTGAGCCACAGTCTCCCTGAAGAGCGCTCTGGTCCCGTCAGCACCATCCCCACCATTCTCGTTTCTGACCCTTGCAGGACAGCAGTGCTGTCGTCTGCTCCTCTGGCCTGCAGAAGGATTCAGTGCCTTCAAAACCTGATGGGATGCAAACTGGAGGAGAAACTGTGCCACAGACATTGTTCTTAAAAATACTGAAATCATTTTCCTCTTTGCTAAAGGTGTAATTTCCTATTATATTCTGATTTCACTCTGGCTGTACTTGACCCATAATCAGCAAGTGCCAAATCAGCCTGACATGTAACTCTGCATGCAGGTTAATTGTACCTCTAACTAAAACAATTCACTTCCTCCATCCCATCAGTTTGCCACCATTTGGAGTCCTGTGGAAATGCAATAAAGGCTGCTTCATCCCCTGTCCCTTAAGGCAGGTAATTGTTTTCGTACATATGGCCAGAGATTAAAATGCAAAAAATGACTTATAGCAATTTGAGAACATGTGGACTTTGATGTAGACAAAGGAGGAAGGCTCTTCCCACCAGCTCAGATTCTCACAAGCACATAAATTCTTATGACAGAAGGAAGAAAAAAATTCCTTTGGAATCAACATGGCCTGAAGAGCTCAGTCAGTTCATTCCTCATTTGACTTCTTTGATCTGTTTGAGATTTGACAGTTTGCTGTTCACAGCAATATTCTTCTCTATAAATCACACGTGATGCTGTGAGGTTTTGGGAAGGTGCTGTTTCCATTGGTTGTTTAGAGGATAAAAGCTTTGGAAAAACAGATTATTTTGAACAGATACAACAGATATATTATGAAGCCAATACAACACAGCAGGGCCTTACAGTCTGTGGGCACAGGGGCTGTCTTGTGGCAAGACCACCTCAGCCCCCTAGCCTGATTTACTGGCTACAGAGTCCTTCTGGAGCACAAGGAAAAGGAGGTCAGGGAGGAGCAGGGAGGTAGCTCTGACAGAGTTTTTGGACTGAAGCAGATGTTTCCCTGGTGATCGCCGCTGCTGAGCACACAGGACCTTGGATTTCAGCTCTTATGGACCCCTGTGGCAGGAAAAGGAGCCCAGGATGGGTATCACAGTGTTGGCAGCGTGCTGTCCTTCCACTTGAGAGGACACTTGCTGCTAAAAACCTTCCTGTCCCATCTCTGAAGTCCCCTTTTCCCTGAGGCCCCTCTTCCCAGCAGCCAGCTCCGGACAGCAGCACAGCCGTGTCGGTGGAGTTTTGTCCCCACTCCCGTTCTCAGAAGTCTGATCTCCATTTTGGCACCTCAGGGTTTAATAGCATTTCTACAAAGAAGAGAATCTGGGAGGGTCCAAGAGCAGACATTTGCCACAATCCAGAGAACACGGCAGGCAGATGTGCCGCACATCTGGATGTGCCGCAGTTCATTTTCACGCACTGATGTAGCCGTGGTGTGGCGAGTCCTTGCTGAAGCTTGGCTGCTGCTCGTGTTCCTCAGTAGCTGGATGGAAGCAGGAGCCTCTCTGGCTCCACTCCTTCCTCCCAGGAACAGCTTGCACGGTCTGGGAGTCACCTGAAAACGGCACCATGGCCCCTGTAGCTTGTGCAGTTGTGCCAGTGCACGGACAGGGAAGAGATGATACAATTTTGATTCAGGTGGGCTGATGTCCCTGGAAGGGACTGAGGTCTTCTCCTGAGGCCACTTCTCATAACTGGGTTCATCAATGATAAAGCAAATTCAGAGGAATCGCTGCTTTTTGGCACAGACTTTGAACAGGTAAGGTTTTTCTGGTTCTGTGGGCCACAGGCTGTCATCCGACCTGCCAGGCACTAGCTCTTCCCTCCTCCCAGACTGAGCTGTCACTGGAGATCTGAGTTTGTCACCAGGACTGGCAACAATAGCTTAGCAAAATCAGACCAGGTTTGAGGAGAATTAGAATTTGAGGTGTATTAGAATACAAATGCAGTTCAAGATTCAGATTTTGGACTCGTTTCTCTGTTTATACGGGCCTGATCCAAATCCCAGGTCTGGGTTCCCTGACTGGGAAAGAAAGTGCATGGCTGGAGCTTATTTCATATTCCAGCAGCTTTCTGTGCCATTCAGCTCATCTCCCCATGCTGTTTAGAGTGTGTTCCCCAGTTCCTCTGAAAAGCACGGCTGTTTTTACTGCAACGAAGAGCAACAACATATTTTCAAAAGCCATTGGTGAATCCACTTGGCAGAACACGCATTGCTGCCTTTTATCTGGGCAAAAACTGTGGCTTGGTCACTGTGCTCTTGGTAGGACCCAACGAGCAGCTTCCCTGCAGCCCACAGGTAACAGCAGGGGTTCAGCCGTGCTGGCTTTTGGCATCGGTGCAAAGAAGCCTGGGCCAGGTTTGTGGTTGGGATTTGAGTGGCTGAGACCAGGGGACTGGTGTCTTTGTGCCTCTGCTGTGACTGGGGTGCTGGACCCTTCCCTCACGGTGGAGGATCCTAAAATACCACCAGGAATGAGATCAAATTCCTCTGAGTCACCAGCATGGCTTCACTACACAGCCCTCCTCCACTTTGGATAAGTTTCTGCTGTGCCCACGTCTCCCTCAGGCAGACCAGGTGGATTCGTCTCCTCTGACCGTGGCTGTCTAGGTGTTACCTCACCCCAGCAGCAGTGGAAAATGATCAGCATCTGCAGAGGGTGAATCACCTCTGTTATCTCAGGGCCCTCTCTGGGGGATGAATCACTCTCTGGAGGAATCTGCTTTTCTCTCCTGGCTATAGAAAGACCCTATAACTGGTTTCAAGTTCTGTGAGAGTAAGGCTGGGGAAGATGCAGTTCTCCTACACTTGGGGAGCAAAAGAAAAATGTCCCTGTCCCCACTCCTCCCTTTTATCCAGCAAAATCAGCCCCCCAGGCTGACACACCCCATCAGAGCAGGGGCACCAAAGCAGAGCTGAGCATCTCTGCTCCCCACAGCCCCCTGCACAGGACCCAGCACACACTGGACACAGAGCCATGGAGTAAGTTCCAGCGTGTTTCCATTCACCTTTGTCAGGACATAACCTGTGTTATGCACACGTCAGTGCAGGAGGAAGATGGGTCCCAGGTGTTCGAGCACTGATGTGTGAGCACTCCTGACGAACCACAGAGGAGCTCTGGGTAAACTGGGGACAGGGAGACGAGCAAGGAATGGACACATTTAAACTGGCAACATCTGTCTTAGAATCATGGAATCCTGAAACTATTCAGTTTCTGTAGAAAGAAACCTTAAAGCCCATCCCATTCCACCCCCTGCCATGGGCAGGGACCCCTTCCACTATCCCAGGTTGCTCCCAGCCCTGTCCAACCTGGCCTTGGACACTTCCAGGGATCCAGGGGCAGCCACAGCTTCTCTGGGCACCCTGTGCCAGGGCCTCCCCACCCTCACAGGGAAGAATTCCTTCCCAATATCCCATTCATCCCTGCCCTCTGGCAGTGGAAGCCATTCCCTGTGCCCTGTCCCTCCATCCCTTGTCCCCAGTCCCTCTCCAGCTCTCCTGGAGCCCCTTTAGGCACTGGAAGGGGCTCTGAGCTCTCCCTGGAGCCTTCTCCTCTCCAGGTGAGCACCCCCAGCTCTCCCAGCCTGGCTCCAGAGGGGCTCCAGCCCTGGAGCAGCTCCGTGGCCTCCTCTGGACCCACACCAACAACCCCGTGTGTTTCTCTGCTGAGGGCCCCACAGCTGGACCCTGCACTCCAGCGTGCCCTGAGCCCTTCAGAGCCCCTCTCCCCGGCATGTCCTGCTCCTTCTGTCCAGGGGGCTGCTCTCCCTTCTCTTTTCCAGCTGCCTTCTGCTTGACAAACCCCACGTTTCCCAGCAAATACGGAGGCCCCGCTGCTTGGTGAGCCTTTGAGCCGCTCTGCTCAGCCTCCAGCTGCCTCCTGTACCTTCTCCATTTCCCTGTGCCTGGCGCCGTGGCCAAGGGGGCAATGCCAGGGCCCAGGGAGAGGCTGGTCGGGGCACAGCTGGCACAGCTGCCCAGCTTTCAGCACTTTCTGTAGCTGCACAGAGATTTTGGCAATCCTTCTCGTGCCGTTCTGACCTGAGGGGTTTTTGGAGGTGTTTGCAACTGGGGATAACAAAGCCCTCTTGTCTACACCAAAGGCACTTTGTGTGGAGTCTAGGTACTGCTCTGATTTCATTTCCTGAACATCCCTCGTGGAGAGCTTCCCACAGAAACATGCCCCATTGAGTCAGGAGGGAAGAGTCATCGCAGTCCAAACAGAGCCCTGCAAACTTTCTCACCAGGTCCTGTTCCACAGCCAACTGCAAACATGTTTGTGTCTCCAACCTCCATTCACTGCCTGGGATGGTTTCCACAAGGTTTCCTCTGGAAATGGAACCAGGCAGCACTGGTGAGCCTTGCCTGAGGGCTGGGAGCCCTTCCGTGGCAGGGGCAGAGAGCCCGGGGGTAGGAGCTACAAGGCAATAATTCACAGAAACACAGAATGCTTTGGGTTGAAAGCGACCTTTAAAGGTCATCTTGTCCGTCTTCAACTACACCAGGCTGCTCAGAGCCCCATCCAACCCTGAATGTTTCCAGGGAAGGGACATCCACCACCTCTCTGGGCAGCCTGTGTTGGTGTTTCACCACCTTGTCGTAAAAAATTCCTTCTTTATATCTAGTCTGAATCTTCCCTATTTTTGTTTAAAAACCCCCATCACCCCTTGTCCTAGTGCTACAGACCCCACTAAAAAGCCTGTCCCCATCTTTCTTATAGGCCCCCATTAGGCACTAAAAGGAGCTCTGAGGTTTCCTCTTCTCCAGGCTGAACAGCCCCAGCTCTCCCAGCCTGTTTCCAGAGCAGAGGGGCTCCAGCCCTCAGGGTGACCTCCTCTGGGACCACTCCAACAGCTCCATTCTCCCCCTGCATCTACAGCACATTATGACAGCAAAGACATAACAGGCAGAGCAGAAATTTAACCCTTTCCTGGTGAGCACTGCAGTCCCTGGCTGCCTTTGTCCTGTCCCAGCTGATAGAAGAACCCTTGCTCCTCCTCTGGGTTATCTGGGCAGGCTCAGGGACCCAGCCCCTGCTGCCTGTGTGGGTGCTGAGCCAGGCAGAAGGAGCAGCAGCACGTGTGGGGCTGGCTGGCAGGGCAGTGTGGCAGCGGGGGACAGGGTGGCCTCGAGCAGGGTGACTCCGGAGCCGTCCTCCCTCGCCCTGCCCGCAGCTCCTCGCGCAGCAATTCCCCAGGAGCTCACCAGCCAGGCACTGACTCAGTCTGGGAGCTTTGCCTGAGAAAGAAGCCGAGGTGTTGGCCCCAGTCATCAGTAAGTTATCGGGGAAGTTTCGCTGCAGTGACATCACCTCCTCCTTATGTTACTACAAGGAACTCAGAGCCTCTTATGGGAGAGGAGGCAACTCAGTCGAGCCTTTCAAGATAAACTCAGACAGGAAGAGAGACACGACTGCCTGAAGGCACCAATTAGACATTTCTGGTGAGCTCAGCTCCGTTCAGCTGACACCCATGCACACTGGGGCCAGGGAGGCAGGAGCACCTCTCTCGTGTCTCAGGGCTGGGGTGGCAGGGGTGGGCGACCAGCGCTTCCTTGCCGTGCTGCTGGCTCAGCCCTCACGCCTTCCACAGCTCCAGAACGTCCTCTCTGTGTGTCCTGTGTTCTGCTGGGGACAGAGAACCACAGAGGAGCTCCCTGGTCTGGAGAGAGAACAGCCCAGCCCTGCCCCACTCAGTGCTGCATTAATTAATCTTCGGCGGCAAGTCTCCTCCAACTTTATCGAGGCAAGTAACAGCCCAATACGTTGCAGAAAATACTGTGAGGATGGGCTGCAGTTTGAGGTCCCGGTGCCCTGGGGTGCCTGGGCTGTGGGGAACATCCCAGTCTGTGCTGCAGGCCAGTTACTGCACGTGAATCACCTGAGACACGCAGACAGACAGCTCTTGCTGGCTCTGATGTGTGAGAGGAAGGAAAAAACAGCAGCAAAATTTGGGATGTCTCCTGACAGCGTGGTATTGGGCATTTCTGTTGGTTTCCAGACTGCAGCTCCCCCTGTAAATGCTTCACAGCCAGAAGGAAGTGGTGAAATGTGGGTAAACTTGCTTCTGCCAGTCATAGCCTGAGGTTTGCACCACGTCTGTTAGGGAACAGAGAGACTGGTTCTGGTCATCCCCTGGTTATTCTGGTTATTCTGCCAGTCATGTTACCAACAGCTCGGAAATGCACTTGTACATCCTCTGGAACACTCTGGAAGCAGTTCTTGGGACAAGGCAGTTCTTAGAAACTGCTGGGTCTGTGACACAGAAAATGCAAGGTCTCAGGCTGTAGCTCAGGATTAACACAAACCTCAGGACACCCTCACTGCACGTACCCCACCCCGGCCAGACCTCGGCAGTGGCTGCACTGGTGGCACTGGTTTGTCTTCTGCACGTTGGAAAGGAGGAATCTCCCGCTCTCGACCTTTTCTCCTTAGAAAAGGACTTCCCTATTTGCCTGGTTCCTTCTAGAAGTGTTCCTGATCCCACCATCCTCTCTGGACTGCTCCTGGCAAGAAGGCAGTTGATTTCTTCTCGAGTGTTTATCAAACACAGATTTTATCAAAGCAATGAAGGGGCTCTTCCAAGGCATGTTGGGCTCTTAGCCCTGGAATGAAGATGAAGCCAACCTGAAAATGTCCTGCCCAAGGAAACACTTCCCTTTCCCATCCCACACAGGTTCTCCTGCCTCCCCAGAGCTGTCACTCCACAGCAGCAGCAAAGGGAGCAACTGGCAAGCTCAGGTACATGCACATTTGGTGCTGACCTGCTCCTCTCACCGTGGCTCTGCACAGATGTGAACATCTGCTCGGGGAAAAAGATGCCTCAGACCAGCAGACTTTGGATGTTCTTCCAGGCAGCTCCCTCTCTCCCTACCCCTGTGGTCCCTAAAAGGGAAAATGGAGTGAAGTCTGAGGTGACTGCAGGCACTTTTAGGACTTTTGAGTCAGTGTCATGTTGAAGCTGTCCACACACCCTGCAACTCTCGGCAGCAGATGCAGCTCTAAAGCCAGAAGCTGAGACTTTCAGCAGCTGCTGGTTTTCATAAGCTGTTGTCCTTGAATGTCCCACTTAAAATCACCTTCTTCTGCATGCAACAGACAGGCCAGCGCTCTGCAGAGCCTTGCTTGAGCCCGTGAGGTCACCTGGAAATCTCTTCCATGCTGACACCTGGAGTCACTGTGTGCCATCCTCTCTCCAGACCCATGGCACTGCTCGGCAGCAGGCGTGGGACAAGTCCCTCTCCTAAGGCATCCAGCAGCCCTGGGAACGAGGCATCTTCCTCTGCAAGCAAGCAACGGGTTAAAGCTTGCAAGGAAAACCAACCGAGTGATTTGGTGAAATAAAGATTAAAACATCTCCACGGAAGGTGAGGAGCCAGCCCCGGCCTGTGCTGTCTCATTTACCCACTAATCAGCCCAATTACCTCAGGTATAAATCATAACACAAAACACTTACAGAGCCAGAGTCACACACTGAAGAAAGGAGAGAACTGTTGGGTTGGTTTTTGTTTAGTATAATTGATATAATTACTAACGATTCTGCGCCAAGAACTTCAGCTTTTCTGCTTCCAGAAGAGAGTAGAGAGCTGTCTGAAAGCCATAGCAATTAGCAATCCCCACATGCACAGCTTTTATTAGAAAGAATGCACATCTATTCCAGAAAGAGCCAGCAGCTCCCTGAGGAGCAGTTATCCATCCCTTGGTGCCAGGAACGCAGCTGTCACCGAGCCCACGTTCCCTGCCCCTCATCAGTGCTGCAAAGGCACGTAAGGAGTCCTGCCCACCACGCTGCATGTGAAATGCCTTCACCTGGACACCTCCTTGGCCCTAATTTTAGCTCACCTGGCTCCAGATAGGTGCATCCTGCTGTGCTGTGGTCCAAGCAGGCTTGGATTGTGAGACTTCTCAGGTCCAGCTCGCTGTAGCCAGCAGAAAGTCTCCCTTTTGCTCCGCTGAGGGGTTTGTCTGAGCTCTGATCTCCACACTCCGGAGCAGATTGACAGCAATTATAGGGCTGGAGCTTCCCAACACCTCCCCAGAACACGACCCCAGAGGGTGTCTCATGGGCAGCTGCCAGCAGGCAGCCCCTGCAGAGCTGAGGAGCAGGAAAATTGGGGCTCACCTGAGTCCTGCAGAGGTGTGGGCACACGGGGCTGCAGCACATCCAGGAGCCATCCAGGAGCATGAACAAACTCCTTGGATGGATCCAAGTTCTTGCCCTTGTACAGGAATCCCCAAAGACAGGCAGGCGTCCAAGTACCCCAAAAACCCCCACCAAGGGCCTGGGCTGCACTTCTCACACCTCTGGACATCCTTAGGGGGAAAAGGACCTTTCCTGAGTGTTGCTCAACAGCCACAGGGCAAATCCAGCAGCATTAATGCTTTCCCCAGCTCCTGGGGCACCATCACACTGCCACCAAACCCCCTTGGGGTCACCCCTGAGGCTTCACCCAGGAGTTCCCGAGCAAAGTGGGATGTACATGGGCTCCACCTTGCTCCCTTGACCCTGTCCCAGCTCAGCCTGGTGTACCAACCCTTGGCTCCAGTTTAGCATCTCCATTTCTGAAAGCTTAGTTGGGCTTTGAGAAATTATAACTACTCTCATGGACGTTTTCATTGTCTGTTCTTTAATTAATTAAACTTGAAACTGAGCATTCACTTTAAAACAATTTTCAGTAAACTTATAGGGATCTGGATGAAAGAATATCTCTGGGAAAAGTAAGCAATGCAGCTTTTATTTTTTTTTAACAGCTTATGATGCCAAAACCTAAAAGAATTCTACTGCCGAGGAAGGGATGGAAAAAAATAAGCAAAGATTAACATTTCCTGCAGAAGTTTTAATTTTGCTCAAAAAGTTCTTGTTTGTCCCAAAACATTTTGATGAAATTTTCAATTAGAATCCTTAACCTTACTCTGAGCTGCTGCAGGGTTTGCTTTTCTGATCTTTGTTCTTTGGAGTTGTCATCTCGAGAAGATGAATGATGTCTTTCTGGTTTGTTTGGGGGACAGTAAGTAAATTGGGGCAGAACTTGCAATGCCCACTCTCTCAACAGGAAAAATCAAAATTCATTGCCTTGTGTCGGCCCTCTGAGCAAAGACACCAAACCTGTGGCAGTGGAACTGAGCTTTGGGTGTGATGTTCTTCTGTGATCCACAGAGGATTCAACAACGCTGGCTGAGAAACTCTCAACTGAACAGCACCAGAAAATGTCACTCTGCAGCTATGCAAGAGGATTGGAATTTGGGAAAATAGAATCACAGAATGGTTTGAGTTGGAAGGGACCTCAAAGCTCATCCAGTTCCACGCCCTGCCATGGGCAGGGACACCTTCCACCATCCCAGGGTGCTCCAAGCCCCATCCAGCCTGGCCTTGGACACTTCCAGGGATCCAGGGGCAGCCACAGCTGCTCTGGGCACCCTGTGCCAGGGTCTCCCCACCCTCTGTGGTTAATACATCACTGTGGCAAAATGGGAGTAATGGAATAGGGATTTAACCCCCCCTGGGTTGTCATTCCAGTCTAAGGTGATGCCGTACCAGAACTTGAACTCTGGATTTAAAGGACATTTTTCTGAAGGAGATCTCAGGAAGGTTTGACCGCACTTCTTAACCAGGTACAAATCTCCAGGTTTGTCCATCCAGATCAGGCCAGGCAGGGCAGGAAATGCTTCTTTCTGTGATGCAGGGGAAGGTCTGTTTGCCTGGATTATCTGAGAATTTCACCCGGGAAATGCCACCTGCACCCCCCTGCAGGGAGCAAGGCTTGCAAACCCAGCCTCTTCCCTGCTCCCACCTGTGATGGGGCGTCTGGTCTCCTCCTCCTGCAGCTCTTTGCAGTGTTTTGTGAGTTAAGAAATGTTGGTACTCTTTGAAGAAGGGTCGTGCCTGGTGGGTAACACTGTCTGGGGGTTTGCTCCAGTGTTCCACTTCCATCAAAAATATTACTTTAGATAGTCAAGAATAGTAATTTCTTCACCACATTCCTTTTTGGAGGATCATTGATTTGAGGGCTGGGCCATGACAGCTCTGTTAACTTCTTTCTCTCAGGCTTTGATAAGAGACAAAGCGCTTTCTCTTTGCAATTTGAATTCAGAGATCTCTCCTTTAGATAGCTTGAAAAAATAAAGTAAGCTCTGTTGGCTGTGGATGGAAATTAATATTTGCTTTTTCCTTGGTATAATTGGTTCCTGGTATTTCATCCAAATCTGAAGTATTTTCCTCTTATAATTTGGTTTCAAAATCTACAGATAACACATTGTATCCTGCTCGCCATCATTGCAACAAAAGATCTTTAGAGAGATGATTCCCAAACCTAAGTTTAAAACTTTTTTTCCATAATAACCTTAATATTTTTTTGGCTTCTCATCCTATTTCGAAACAAAAACAAGCGTTCAAAATTAAAGTTTCTCACCAAACTAAACCTCAAATCCAGCTGCCTTAAGCTTTCCACGATGATTAAAAAGAAGCGATTGGCAAACGGAGGGGGAGGAGAGGCCCAAAGGTGCGATACAAGAGCAGGGGCTCAGTCGAGCAGGCACCCCCGGCTGTTGGGGTCAGGCTCCGGACCCCGAGCGGGGCAGTGACACATTTCGGGTCCGCAGATAAATCCTTTCCCCCCGGCACTCTCTGGCCGTCCTGCACCCCCGTGGGTGGGAGCGGGCTGCGGGGCACCCCGGGCCGGGCTGTGCCTCGGCGGATTGCTCGGGCAGGTCCACGGCAAGCCCAGCCCCAGGGGATGCGGCTTTGATGCTCCGATGTTAAGGGGGTGGCTGCAAGCCCCAGCCGGCCTGGGGGCCGCACGGGAGGGCTCAGCCCAACCACCGAGCTTCAGCCGGCAGCGCCGGATGACCATCGAGGAGGGATGGTCCTCGGTGGTGGTCAGACGTCTCCCAGCTCGGGCAGGAGCTTCACCGATGCCTTCTTAGGTTAATCACTATTTACAGCCCCATCCAATCTCCCTGGCCATCAATCCGCGCCGCCTCGGCATCGCTCCCCTTGCGTAACGCTGCGGGCAGGTCTCTCACTGATCCCCACCCTGTTTCTCTCCCAACCCAGACGCCTGGATGCAAACCTCATCTCCGTGGTGCCCGACGCCAGCTTTGAGGGGCTGCTCTCCTTGCGTCACCTGTGGCTGGACGATAACGCCCTGACGGAGATCCCCGTCCGAGCTCTGAACCGCCTGCCAGCGCTCCAAGCCATGACCCTAGCCCTCAACCAGATCTGGCACATCCCCGATTTCGCCTTCCAGAACCTCAGCAGCCTCGTGGTGCTGTAAGCCTTCTCCGCTTCTTACTCGCTCGAGCCGCGGCACCGGCCGGCCGGGACAAGGTGCTGCCCACGGGCTCCTTCCTCCTCCTCCTCCTCCTCCTCCTCCTGCGGGTCACTCCCCACCAGCAGCGTTTTGCTGCTGGGGCCAGGGGCAGAGCTTTTTTAGCAAGAGTCAGGGAATGCCCCTCGTTTTGTAAGAAATGCTAAAATTTTGATTTTTGTCGTATTTTCCCCGCTTTTCACCGAGGAGCTAAAAAAGCTCCTCGATATAATTCAAAAAATGTTTTGTATTAATCGGTAACTGGAAACAAAAACCGGGTTTTTTTTTTTCCTTGAAGCCTCAAGCAACAAAAGCCCTCTCATTTCTTTTCCTCCCTCCAATCCCTGTGTTAAAACTACAGGAATTTCTAGCAACATGAAAAAAAAAAAAAAAAATAATCAAATGGCAACAATTTGCAGTCAGGTCAAAAAAGTAATATTTTCATTTCTTGGAAAACATACCAGCTGTCTCCCTAGCCCACCCCCCCCTCCCCCAGCCCCTTTTACTACCAAATATGATTTTAAACCAAAGGTCCGACGCCAACACCTTGTCCAAGCCCGTGCCTGCTGATTTGCATGACTGGTCCATGTGCAGGTCGGATGTTTTTGCGGTGGTTGCTGTCCGATTTGCACTGCAAGCATTTCCCTGCTGCAGGATGGAAACATTCACTCCGTGGGCAGGGAGACACCGAACCACCCGCAACCTGCGCTCAGAAAGCGAACGGATCCCTCTGGCAGCTGCTCAGGACGGGCGTCCTTTCCACCCACAGAGGCTTGCAGATTATCTCCCCTTTAAAAGGAACTTTACATGTGCAAATGAGCTACTTGTTACTTCTTTGGTGTTGACTGGCAAGTTCAGGTGTGATTGCCAACTGCTTTAGAGCTGCTCCATCCGCATGAAATGCCACCTCTAGTTTGGTAATTTGTACTGATACCAGGGTGTTAAGTAATCTCAGCGTGTAGTGCCTTAGTGAAAGTTTAGCAATTATTTCCCTTTCAAAATTTAAAGTGTTTACTGAGACCATCCAGCATAGAAAGTGCTTGGACAAAGCATAGTTCAGAGTTTTATTAAGCATCGAATTCATCTGTTTAGACAAGCCATGAAGGCTTATTTAGGAGAAAAGCAAAAAGCAACTTGAGAAAAATCAAAAAAGTAGTTTTCACCCACAATAGTGCTCATTCTGCAAGGCAACCCATGGCCACCATAATGCAACCACTTCAGTCAGCTTTAATAGCTCGCTCAGCGGGTGAGCTGACATTTGGGGTTTCATTTCAGCCTCCAAAGCATGCTGCTTTCATTCCGGCTCATCCCATACTGTGGGCAAGAAGCAACTCCTTAATTAAACAGGCAAGCTTGAGAAATAAAAGTCATTGACCATTAGGTCACAAGGGAGAGAATAACGTCCCACCACACACAGTTGGAAGGGAACACACGTGTGATCCCGCCAGGCTCTGTGGGACACGATGCTGCATTTTTGTGGGATCGCAAGTGTTTGGCAGAACCGACCCCATAAATCTCTCCCGTGCTTCCATGCAAGCCCTTGTCAACACATCACCAGCGGAAAGTCACCCGGTGTCCCTCCCGTGTCCCAACCAGGGATATGTCCCTGCTCCAGACTCACCCACCAAGCTGGAGAGAAGACTTTCCCTAGCAGGGTGCAGATGATTGCATCCCTTCGTCTGAAAATGTCTGGATTTGCAGGGAGATGGAGGATCTGGCTGCTGCCGTAGGCACTGGAAACTCCCAGCTACAGGGTATTAAAATGAGCCCCCGGGGCAAGAAAGCCAAGGGCAGATGGGGCTGAGCACGGGGGAATCTCTCCTGTCCGGCCTGGTCAGGACTCAGGGACACGGCTGACCATGGCTGAGCACAGCTGAGCACGGCTGAGCACGGCTGAGCACAACTGACCACAGCTGACCACGGCTGAGCACGGCTGAGCACGGCTGAGCACGGCTGAGCACGGCTGAGCACAACTGACCACAGCTGACCACGGCTGAGCATGGCTGAGCACGGCTGAGCACGGCTGACCACGGCTGAGCACAACTGACCACAGCTGAGCACGGCTGAGCATGGCTGACCATGGCTGTCCACAGCTGACCACGGCTGAGCACGGCTGACCATGGCTGAGCACGGCTGAGCATGGCTGACCATGGCTGTCCACAGCTGACCACAGCTGACCACGGCTGAGCACGGCTGACCACGGCTGACCACGGCTGAGGGCAGGAGCCTCCCAGCTGCAGAGCTGTGCTGTTCCTCCTCCACACACCCTGGGCCCGTGGCAGAACCTTTGCACCGTCCTGCACTGCCACGAGCACTGACATCAGGGTATCCCAGCCTCAACCCGGAATACTTTGAAGGTTCAGTGTCTGCGAATAAATTACACCTTTGTTGAGGAATTCCCTGATCTTATTCCCATCTATTGCTGCTGCAGGCTCCGAACTGGGGCTGCAGGCTGTTCAGGGAGCAGAGCCTCGTGTAAATCACTCATCATGAAATCCATGAACCTCCGTAATTGGCACCATCCCTTCCCAGCTTTAATAACAAGGGCTCTGTGTGCTGGGGCGCTGGCACTGTGCTTTGATGGCAGAAGAGAGGTGGATATTTGATCAGGATAGCTCGTGGCAATAAGATGTTACCTTCCAGTCTGATCTATTCGGGACCAAATGCATCTCAGCATCTGCAAGCAGAAGCGATCCTGAATACTTTCCAGCTGATGGTTTGTGTGAAGTAAAGGTTGTTTTACAAAAATCATCACCTTTATTGAGCACAAAAGATTTTTCATTCAGCAGTCAGCATCTGAAACCCCCATGCTGCTGCGCTGACAGGCCAATAAAGTGCACGACAGCAGTTCTCAGTAGTGCCCCTCATTTCCTCTGCCAGCTGAATTCAGCAAGAAGTTTCAAGCCAGGAATCACAGCACCTCTTTCAGCCCCACTCCCCAGAGAAGTCCACAAGTAAAACCTTGCATTGCCAAGGAATCCCCCGTGCTGCAGATGTGTCCTCGCTGCCACATCTCTGCAGTGGGCTGCAGTTCCCTTCTTTCCTGGTGTCACCAAAGGAGCTCTCAGCAGAGATGCTGGGATGTGTGTGGGACACAGAGCTGGAGTGACCTCTCCAAAAGAGGCCAAGCAGTAGAGAGGTTTGCCCTGTAATGAGGGGCCTGGATAGAGAAAATCTTCAAGTAGTTTTACTTTCCTCACATAGCAGAGAACGTCTTAACTTAGAGCAAGTGAGGTCAAATCCAGATCCCAGATCCTTCCTTGTTTGGGTCCAAAGGGAGTCTTAGCTCCTGGAAACCTCCAGGAGTCAACTCAGCCCTGTAATGGGAGCAAAAGACATGCTCCACTCCTCTAACCTGGCCCTCATCCTTGCCTACCTGGTCGAAAAAATGGACTCTGGGAAAAGTTGTTCTGGTGCCACTACCAGTTAGTTCTGCTTAACACCCTCTGATTCTTGTGCTCTGTGTCCATCTCCTCTAGGCCATTGCTGGATTTGTCACTGTCTATTGTACCCAGGGACACCTTCCACCCTCCCAGGCTGCTCCAAGCCCAGTCCATCCTGGCCTTGGACACTTCCAGGGATCCAGGGGCAGCCACAGCTTCTCTGGGCACCCTGCGCCAGGGCCTCCCCACCCTCACAGGGAAGGATTCCTTCCCAATATCCCATCTAAAAATCATCTAATGCAAATAATTGATGGAAAATGTTTGCATTTGTCCTTTTTGAGAAGAAAAAATGAAGTCATTAAAAATGAAAGCGATGGCAAATCCACCACTTCTCTTTGTAGTCTGTTCCAGTGGTTAATCATCCTTAGTGTTAAAAAAAAAGTTCATATTTCCCATTTGAATTTTCTTTGGCTTTGACTTCAGACATTTGTTCTTATTATTCTTTCCTCCACTCAATCACAGAACCATTTTAGTACCCAGTTTCCAACCAGGAAGGATCCTATACATTACACTGCACTCATCCCCTTGATCTTATTTAATAAGCTAAGCAGATTGAGTTCTTTAAGTCTCCATCCTACTTTTTTTCCAGCCCTTGGATCATTTTTATTTCTCTTCTCTGCACCCATTTCAATTCACAACACCCAGTTACCAGTGTGGGTATCAGCAATAGGTGTGTCCTGCCAGATCTGCTTTCACCAGGGCACGGTGCAGGTGTTGATAGGATTTCCCTTTCCTTGCCCACACAGACAAGCACCTTCATTAAAGCAGTATTTAGGCACTAGCTCAACCTGCCTCACTTCTGTGTAAGACAAGAGTGCAGTCCCCTTGGAGGTGGCATTGACAGAACTGAAGCTAATGCCTGTGTTGGGCTGTTTTTCAGACTGTTCCCCAGGACCTTTTAATTCACCGGAAAAATAAATGGGAAAGGCAGTAAAATGAAAACGGAACAAATTTGACTAAGGGTGCTGCATGAGTGATGGGGGAAAATCACATTTATTCCCAATTGCTGATAAGAAATTGTTGGCAAGGACAGGAAATCTTCTGTCTAGAATCCGTTGCGCACTCCTTGTCGCGGGTCAGAATGAACCTTGTAGGGTTTGATTTTTTTCTGCTCTGTTTCTAAATTCTCACCACCTGAGGCACCAGCCAGGCTGCAGCCTCTCTCCCCAGCCTGTGTGGGATTCTGCAGCCACTGCCATTTCTGTTGGTTCCAGCGAGACACAGCAAGGGCTCAGCTGGCAGCAGAGGAGCTCACTTGTCCCAGGACACGTGGGAACCCTGGTGCTGCTGCAGGAGCTCCTGGGCCAGTCCCACCCTGCCAGGGTTCAGTGTGACAGCAGCTCCTGCTGCTTTCCAACAGAGCAGCATGGCTGAGAACAGCCTGCAGGCCAGCCCACAGTGCAGCACCGACTGTCCTCATCCTGGGCAGAGCTTCTTCCACGGATGGTTGCCCAAACCCATCCTCACTCCATGGGACTGACCTGCAGAGGGAGAGACACAGATCCCACAGGGAGGGACACAGATCCCAAAGGGAGAGACACAGATCCCAAAGGGAGAGACACAGATCCCAAAGAGAGAGACACAGATCCCAAAGGGAGGGACACGGATCCCAAAGGGAGAGACACGGATCCCAAAGGGAGAGACACGGATCCCAAAGAGAGAGACACCGATCCCAGAGAGACACAGATCCCAAAGAGAGAGACACAGATCCCAAAGGGAGAGACACGGATCCCAAAGGGAGAGACACGGATCCCAAAGGGAGAGACACGGATCCCAAAGGGAGAGACACCGATCCCAAAGGGAGGGACACAGATCCCAAAGCTCCTTGCCCTTACCAAGGAGAGTGATGGGTTCTGGCTCCAACAGCCAAGGCTTAAAGACTTCCCATGTTTTTGCCATCCTAGGGGTTGTTTATAGCCCAGAACCAAGTACCTTGAGCTGCTATCAAACCAGCTGAGCTGTAATTTACAGGGCAGAATATAACGTTGTGTGGGCTGAGCTCAAATTGACAAGCACTGGAGATGTTACAATTCCACTTGTTAAAATTTGTTTACCAGGGGAGAAAAAAAAAAGGCAGGATGGAAGACAGGAACGTCTTTTCAAGTGTTTACCTTTCCAGCTCTCTTGTTTCTATTATTGCCATGTGGTTGGGTAACTCTAGAGTTCAGCTTGGACAGCAAATTTTTTTATAACTCCCTTTTTTTGGTTGTTCATAATTTTCTCAGCAACAAAGAACTTCCTTCGGATGATTTTCATTACTCTGCCTCCAAACAAAGCACTCTAGAGCCAAATATAAACGCAGCAGGTGATTGCTTTTCTCTGCTGTCTGACAGTGATAGCAGTCAGCTGCTCAGCATGTCCAGGGCTGGACAAGGTGTCCGGCCACACCATCCCCACAAAGCTCCAGGGAGATCACACCTCCCCTGGCCTTCAGCATTCCCTTGTCCCTACACTGTCCCCTCACAGAGGACAGGGGTTTGGGGCACGGGCTCCTTGTGGTACCTCTTCGTGTGATCCCACAGCAATTCCAGACCCAAACCCTCTCTTTGCCAATTGCAGTATCCAGTGCCAAAGGAGCTCAAAATGGTTGGCACCACCAACTGAAGAAAAGGCAGCATGACCAGAAGCTGTTAACATTTGATGGAGGAAACCATCTGGGCTCAAACTTCTTTTCTTGTGACAAAGAGAAATTTCTCCCATAAGATCCTCATTTTGATCTCAAGCTTCTTTTCTCCTCTAAAAGTCACAATCCAAGTCTTCTTGCAGGCAACATCCTTTTCCTTTTTCCCATTTGCTCAAAGGAGCAAACATATTCTATCAGATATCTTTCCCTTCCCTTCCCCTTCCTCTGAAATGTTTGCATGTTCTCATCCCAATGACAAACATCCGTCTCGGGCTGTTTCTGGCTTGCAAGCCCCTACCAAACTGCCCCAGAGCCTGGCTGTTCCTCCACTCCCAGCTTCCTCTTGTTTTACCCTAGAATATTTGGCAGTGGGATCTGCCTGTGCTCAGCCAAACAGCTCACACTTGAATCCAGGTGGAGTGAGAGATTTTTTCAAGCTGAGACACATTTAGATCAAGCAGCAAATAATGAAAAAATCATTGATCCACCTGCCAGCATGGAGCCTCCCCCAGGCTCTTGGAAGGAGGCAGCAGCATTGGACAAAGGCTGGTGCATCCCTTGCTAGCGCTGTCATGGGCATGGGACAAAAAGACCCCCAAGGGGAGTGCTATGGCAGCGATTCACCACGTGGACTTGGCACTAAAAGAGAATCTGAACTGATGGGAAACCTGCCCTGAGAGAGCTGCCCCTCCTCGGTGGGCATCATCACCCAGACCGTGGCAGCAGGCATGGGCATCACTGAGGGGGTAAGTGCAGACTGGGCAGCAGTGGGCTGTCTTCTGCTCTTCAGCAGACTTTTCTCAGACTGCTCACAAGAACTCTCTCCATGGACTCGGAGGTGCCTTTGAGTGGGATTTCAGAGGGAGATGCACAATTAGCCACGAGTTCACAGCTGCGAAGGAAGTGACATGGAAAAAGCACTGAGCTGTGCACACACACACAAGGGTCTCTGATAATCCAAGATGAGGAATCCAGAGATCAAGGCCTTGGGTTTGCCAAAAGGCTGAGACAGGGGAGTGAGGGATCCATGGAAACACAGAACCCAGGACTCCAGAAACTCATCACCTACAGAGCTTCCAAGGAAAATTACCCCAGGTGGCTTTGCAGGAGCCCCCAGCAAAAAGCTCCCCAGTGCCAGCGTTAAGGCTGGGAGCTCCCAAGCCTTTAAGCACTAGATGTTCATGGCATGTAGCAGCAGGCTGAAGGGGAACAGGAAAAAACTGTTTCTGTGGTGCAGAGAATGTGCATCAGCCTGTGGCACGGCCCCAGCACTTCAGCCAGGCACTCTGAAGCATTGAACTGAAGACACTCTCATTGCAATCAAACTGGAGCCGCTCCAGGAACTGGCAGGGCTTTCTTTTATTTTTTTTTTTTTCTTTGCAAGTAAAGATAATAAACTGTGACTAACAGGATGGTTTTGGACTCAAAGTCTTCTTGCTGCTACTAAGGCTCCAAGGAGTCCAAATATGATTGTGTCCTTAGATAGCAGCCAGTGCCCATGAACAGCTGTTGAAGCCACACGCTGGGCTGAGCCCGGGGTAGGGTGAGCTCTAGGGTGTTTCTTGAAGCTTCTTGCTTAAGCATGTTCATCCACAGCCACCTGGCAGCTGTGAAGGTGGAGATCTCAGGGAAACTCCTACACCAGCCTGGAATTCCTGAGAGGAATGGGAGTTCTGTAGCTGCTCTGCAAGCACTACTGCACCCAGAATGTGTCTCCTGGGGTAAGAGAGGGAACCCTGTAAGTGCCCTTGGCATCCCAGCCCAAGCTGTGGTCAGCTGACAGGATGTTCTGGACCACGGCTCAGACCAGAGGAAAAGGTCAGCTTGCACCCCCACTGACCATCTCTGTTTTGTCCACAGGCACCTGCACAACAACCGGATCCAGAGCCTGGGAGCCAACGGCTTTGATGGGCTGCACAGCCTGGAAACCCTGTGAGTCCCCTCTTTTATTCTCTGTCCTAAAGGCCTGGGCTGTGTTCATCCCCCAGCACAGCGTGCAGGAAAGGGGGGCAGCCCCCACGTGTCGCTGGTCACCACGCACTGCGGGCAGCAGCACGAGTGGATGCCCAGGGCACGATGCTCACCAGGGACTGAGAGCCTGGGCTTTCCTCCTGTGGCTGTGCCAGCTGGTCAGGCTGTGCTGCTGCTGCAGGGGCATCTGTGCATGTGGGCAGTGGGGCTGGCAAGGGGTTCCGAGGCCCTGGACACCAGTCTAGTCCAGGTGCAATCCCAAGAGCTTGGATGCTTGCCCTCCTCAGGGAGTGTCTCCTTCCTCAGCACATGGGCGTGGTCCTAAAGCCTCCCCAACACCCGACCACCAAAACGAGGGGCTGGCTTGAGTTTGGGGCCTGTAAAGTCCTCAGGGGTCTGTGGGGTATCTCTGTTTGAGATGATCTCAGGTCTCCTGGCATCACCCATAGCCAGCTGACTTCATTTTGCACCGTGTGCTTGGCATGGCTGGGAAAAAATCCATCAGAAGACTGCAGGGAGGATGGGAAGCAGGAGCGAACTTGCCTCCAGGACACATCTTCAGGAAGGTAGATTGAGATTGGATAGTGGGAAGAAATTCTTGGCTGTGAGGGTGGGGAGGCCCTGGCACAGGGTGCCCGGAGAAGCTGGGGCTGCCCCATCCCTGGCAGTGTCCGAGGCCGGGTTGGACGGGGCTTGGAGCACCCTGGGATAGTGGAAGGTGGAACGAGAGGGGCTTTTGAGATCCCTTCCAAGCCAAACTATTCCATGGCTCTGAGATTAGAAGCAGGGGGCCCACCCTGAGCTCAAGGAGAGTTTCATCCCACAGCCTAGCCACACGTTCCCTGTGCTGTGGCAGCTGCAGGAATGGCCCGTGCCTCGTGTGCTGTGCATTGGCCCAGGAGGAAACATAAACAAGCAAACAAATAAATCGAGGCTCTGAAAGACTGGAAGAGGTGCCTGATGCCTTCAATTGTGCAGAAACATGTCCCTTCATGCAGGCTTGGGGTCAGAGTCAGGGCCTCGTTTCCTGCCAGGAGAACTAGGGGGGTCTGGGTCATGGCAAAAGGAGATGCTGCTTCCCAGCATTCAAGTGCCACTCAAGGAGACAGGGCCCCTCTGTGCCCAGCATGGTGCCAACAGCAGTTATCGGGCAAGAGTGGCAGCAGCAGGCAAACCCTTGGTCCCCAGACACACTCCTCAGGGCAGGACCATGACATGCATTGTCTCTTCCTTGCAGACTGGCAGATCCTGGGACCACCCAGAAGGGCTCAGCTGGGGAGAGCTTGAGCCGTGCCAGGGGTTGGGAGGCTGATGGATGGTCTCCTCTGGCGACCCACGGGTCCCAGCTTGGCTTTCTCCCCAGTCATTTCTGGTGGTCACAGGCAAATATGTGAGGGCAGAGCTGTGGCACCCAGGCAGCACAAAGGCAGGCGAGCTGCAGGAGGAAGCAGAGAACTCGCTGATGGAGGAAAACCTTCTTTGGTCTACAGCTGTAGCAGGACGTGCAGCAACATCCCAGCCTACATCTGGGCAACCCTTCTCTGCAGCCAGGGTGGTTAGAGATCCTGCTGCCCATCCCGAGCAGGATGGAGCTGCAGAGGAAAGGATGGCCCCTTGTTTGCTGTGGGAAAGACTGAAGGGTTTCATAGCCCTGGGAGATGATTCTGTTTCCACAGACATTTGTGCTAAAAGCTCATTTTCCCTCTCTTCCACTCTGCTCCCGCTCTCACGCTTTCTTTGCATTTGCTGCTCATCTCTGCTGTGGCAGAGAGCTCCAGACTCTCCACGCTCTCCTCCACATCTGATTGCCCTGGAGAAGTGTCCTCCTTCGGCTCCTCTTGGCCTGAGCATCCAACTCTCACCGTCAGGCCAGCAGCATTCCCATTCAGTGATCCTTGTCCCATCCCCCATGTCTGCTGACCAAAGCTGGACAAGCTCTGGGGCAAAAAACTGCCGAGCTTTTGGCTGCACCATCCCAGCCAAAGTGCCAGACCTGCATCTACCTAGCACCTCTCAGCTCCTGTGCATGTGGAGACGATCACAGGCTCCACATTTACCCTTTAACTCAAATTATGATTACATTCTGTTGACAGCACTTAGCACATTTTCTTGGCTTGTGGAGGCCAAACTGTGCTCTCAGTTACCCCGTGGGCGTTACCTCCTGGAAGGCAGCAGGATGGTAAGGGTTGGTGAAGACAGAAATTTCTCCAGGGTTCCTAAAATGAGTATTTGTGGCCAGATGCTGATTATAAACCAGGTACAATAGTTGAAGAACTGTAAAATTTGAGAGGAAAACATTGTTCCAGGTTTTTCAGAAGAGCCTGGGAAGTTTTAGGTGCAAAAACCTCTATTTCCCTAAGGGAAATATTTCTTCTCATATTCAGCTGGACAGTAAAAAATAGCAACAATCTGCCCCAGAAGCGCTGCTCCTCTGGGAAGCCTCCAGCCTGTCTCTGACACGGACGTGGTGAGGAGCCAGTTCAGAGAGGCCTCGCCCATCCCCTCCACCTGAGATGACCCCGCTGTTTCCTATCTCCCTGGATTCTCCCTCCCCATCCACATCCCTGCCAGCTCCTCCGCCCATCAGACAAAGGAGATAAATCACTTGGAAAGAGCAAATCTCCATTCGTTTTAAAGCCTTTTAATTTATTTTTAAAAAATAGCACTAATAAATTAAAAACGTCTCCCAGAACGGCTGAATCCAAAACCCTCTGGCTCCAGGCATTTTATCTGCCTAACCTTGCCTCACAGGAAATGCCCTTACCACAGCACCCGTCCCATTATCCGGGTAATTAGTGGAGTCTGGAAATGCAGAGCAGAGCTGGAACCTACCAGCTCCTCTGGAGAGTTGGATTTTCTATGGGAGAAAAAAAAAAAAAAAAAAA
>VXAD01009157.1:111089-142524 GCA_013399195.1 Dicrurus megarhynchus
ATAAAGTGCACCTTGGGCAATGAAGGCAGGAAGAAGGAAATGGGAAATATCTCCAGTACAGCTCATACCAAGGTTGTTTAACACCTTAAGGGCCAGGCAGGCTTTGCTGTTCTCCTGGAAAACTGTCTGCCAAAATGCTACCTTGCTCCTCAAGTGGACTTTTCTCCATCAGCACGTTTAATTTGAAGCCTTTTGTGCAGTCTCTTGATGCTAATCCCAAACCTGTGCGATTCCCAAAGCAGCTGACGGATTTGACCCCCGAAGGATGCCCTGTTTGCTGCGCTGAGCTGCTCTGGTACTTGCTCAGCATCCCGATACTCCAGCCCTGCGGGGTCAGCGTGGGTCCCCAGCTCATCAGCTTGGTTGGATGATCCCAAGCTGCCCTGCCAGAGGATGGAAGGGACTTCGGGAGAGGCTTAGGTACCCAGGTGGAGGGGATGGAGAAAGGAAGGGGATGTGGCTTTGTGGAAAGAGGGCCCCAGCTCAGGGCCCTGCTTGCAGGGGTCCCCGTGCCTGGTCCCAGAGCAGAGCTGTGCAGTTCACTGTCTGCTCCCATCGCTGTGTAAGTGCAAAGGGACTTTTCCAAACAGAGGAAGGCACCTGTAAAACTGAACTGGCAAATGCAGCTGGCACTGTGTCGCTCACGAGCAGGGACCGGACGAACGACACGGACGATTTCTTGTGATATAAAGTCGACACTTTATTCACTCACAAGTTTGCTTATATACCTTAGCACGCTGGACTGGCATAAGGTCATTGGTTCACTGACCAGCCACCCCTCAGAGGGATTGGCCGAATCCCGATAACACTTACTTCAGATATTTTCTCTTTCTGTATCAATAACAATTCCATAGTTTGCAAAATCTCTCAGCTGTTCTCCCACAGCCTGTGAGAAAGCAATCCTTTCTCACAGACACTGGCAGAAAGCTGAGATATCTCCCTGCTGCATGCTTCCAGCATCCACAGCACTGAGCAGGAGCACCGAGAGCAGACCCTGTGTGTCCTGGGGCCCTGCTCCTGCAGGAGCCTGGAACGTGCCCTCCCTGCTGCAGCTCAGCTCTGAACCAGCTGGTACCTGAACCAGGCTGAGCTTTGGCAGAGCACAACCCCAGCCAGACACGACATTTTGCAGGTTGATAAAGAAAAAAAAGAGAGGAAGTGAAGGCAGTCCAGGTGGGAAGGCAGTTCTGGAGCCACTGCACTTTTCCATGGCTCCACTGTAAGGCTCATCTCCATGGCAGGGCTCTGCCTGCTCTCCCTTTGCCCACCAAATCCTCACAGCCCCCTCTTGCCCCTGGCCAGCTCTCCAGCCTGGCTCCCCCCACCGCTGATCTCGCAATGACCAACACCACTGAGGCTCTCCCAGCTCCAGCCTCCGGGTCTGCAGCGGGATGGCAAGAGGAGCTTTGTCTTGTCTTCCACTTGAAATGAAAGCCTCTGCAAGGTCACCCAGTCTGCCCAAGACCCAGTGAACTGGCTGGCTTTCCGTTGTTGCTGTTGCTAGAGGGAGCCTATAGCTTCATATTTGGAAGATCTTAACCAACCCTGTTGTTTATTTAGAAATAAAAGTAAGTTGACATCAAAGGCCCAGTTATTTTGGGCTTTAACTGCCAGGGTGATTTGAAGCTGACAGCAAGCAGCCTGGAACTATTAATATCATCAGTCGTGCCAAAAGGAGAGAAGGAGGGGAAAGAGTCTCAGGTCAATTTTCTGCCTGTTAGGGACTATTAGTGGTTCCACACAGGAAGCCAAAAAAAATAAAATTATATGGTACTATAAATTCTTCCATAAGCCACAAAACACCACAAATTTGCAGCTAATAAACCTGAAGATGAAGTGAGATTAGAAGCTGTAGATGGGACATTTGCTGACTGTTTCAGTCCCAGTGGAGTTGGAGATGTTACCACGGTGCCTGGGGGGGACTTTGTGCAGCCTCCTCTGAGGACCTGCATTTCCACCTGTCCTGTGCTGGCACCTCATCAAGCTGCCACTAAGTGTAATTACTGCCTCTGCTAGTTGTGCTGGTTACTGTGGGCAAATCAAGCACTGGAAATGATTTAATTGGTAGTCTGGAAGCCCAAGGGGGCCATGGTGACCATGTAGTTTGACCTCTTGCCCAGCACTGGCCAGACAGCTTTACCCAGACTCCACACATCCAGTCATGGCTTGTGGTTGAGCTGCCAGATGAGTTCAAATACGAAAAGCAACTGCACAGCCAGGTGCCATATTTTATGGAATCACAGATTTCATTAAGGTTGGGAAAGCCAAGATCATTGATCCAACCATTAACCCCACACTAAACCATTTCCAACATCCACCAGCTCCTGGAGAGGGTTTGTGAACGATGGGCAGTTCACTGACATGCTCAGTGGAGGAAACCTTGTGGCCACTGGAATCGAAAAGCAAAATCATCGCTGACCCACCGAGCTGTGACTCCTTCCAATCTGCCTTGACCCTGTGCTGGGGAAGAAGCTCCGGAGACCCAGCACGGGGCACAGGGGCTGGGCCGAATTCCCCGTGAGAGAGCAGGCAGAGAGGAGATGCCTGGGACAGGTGGAGCCCTGCTAGAACCTGTGCAGAGACCTGAGGACTGAATTTCACTAAGTGAACAGAAACTTCCCCGCTGACAGGAGCACCACGGTGGAGGTTGGATGCTGCTTCTGGGTCGTTGCTTGGACCAGAGCCCAGCTCCGGTTCTGTGGAAGAAGGAGAAGGAACAGGGAATTTTTTCTCGCATCGTGGTTTGGGTCTGAGCTTTGGGAAGAGTGCAGGGAAGAGATGACACCTGAGGACCATCCTGAGTGCTGGTTTCTCCCACCCCTCCAGGCAGCTGAACCCCGTGAGCTGGGCAGAGCTTGGCCGGGAGCGGCGCTGGAGACAAATCAGGGCGGTGAGAGCAGCACCCGATGCAGAGCAGGCACCTGCAAGCAGCACTCAGGGACCTGCTCCCCAGAACAGCTGGCTTGTTTTCCAGGAGGGAGGCTCACCTCCCCAAAACCCAGGAAGCACGGGCAGGAGCGAGCACAGGCACATTGTCTCCTCTGAACAGAGCAGGGTCGCTGGCAGCCGGGATGGAGCAGCACGACTACACCTGGTTGCATTTCCACTTTCCAACAAGCCCAGTGTCTGCCAGCATTCCAAGATGGGAGCTGCTGAGCACAATGAATGCTCTTTGTCTCTGTCAAGTGCAGAGGGGAGGGAGGCCCCGGGATGCTGCCAGGGCTGGGAACGGTGTGTGTTCGCTCAGGAAGAGCTGGTCCTGTACATACTTGCACACACGCGGAGGTACAAACAGAACCTTCATCTGCTGATGAAAGACCAGCCTGCCTGGAAGAGATGCAGGCTGGAAAGGAAACACATTTTTAAAGACAAGAGCAAATATTACAGCACGGTGAATTATTCCTTGTAAATATTACTGGTTGCAGGTCTAAGATCCCTTGTTCTGTTAGTGAATCACAGGTAAGCCAAGCCTCCTCTCTGTTGGACAGTGTTTTCCATCTGTCGGCAGCTCACAGACATGTCAGGTGTTACTGGGGAGAAACAGCCCTGTGCCACCACAGGAAGCCTCCACAGTGACACAGCGGTGATGGGCTGAACGTCACCCCGGGGCTGGGGCTCCCAGTGAGTGCCTCTTCTCCAGGGACCGTCCCTGGGCATCACACAGGCTCCTCCCAGCCCGAGTTTGTGGTGCAGGGGAGGGAGGTGGCACAGGCAGACACCTCTGCAGCTTCCTGCTCCCTGTGGAATCTCCCTCTCACTTCAGGGAGTCGCTGCAGGGTGAAATTTTTAAAGGTATTATGCACCTTATGTGCATAATTTGGGGCTGCCAGTCGACTTCGGCTGCTAATGCCTCTGATTTCAACCAGTGCAGTGAGCTGGAGGTTAATCAGATTTGCCTGATGCTTTGGAAAAGCCCAGTGGGGTCCTGCCGGCACTTCCCATTGCTTGTTCACTTGGGAAATCCACTCCCGTATCTCCCTGAGCAGCACAGAAGGGATGTGTCATTAACAGCCCTGCCCCTGGTAATTAAGCCGTGCAACGAGAGCCCTCAGCCAGGCCCCGATGGAACCTGGCAGGTGCCATCTACAGACACTGGCCAAGGGCATCCAAGCAGCTGCCAGGGAGCCACAAGCAGAGAGGGAGGCTATGAGCAGCCATGTGTTGGGCTATTTATCCTTGAACAGATCAATCTGGGCTCAAGCAGAGAAGACTGAGGAAAAGCACTGATGTGCTTGGAGCCAGATGAGGACAGAGTGTGTCAGAGCTCTCCTGTCTAACCAGGGAGGTGCTGTGAGGAGGGGACACATCACTCCTGCTCCACTCCTGGGCCCTGGGACAGGCACAGCAGCTTCAGGTGTGCTGGGACCCTGCCACCCCACGGCAGGGTGGGCACTGGGCAGGCAGAGCTCACGGCCCCACCACCAGCCCTGTGCTCCTTCCCTGCTGATTGCCAGCATTCCAGCTGTTGGACAACATGAGCCCTTTCTGGGTCCTACAGCAGCAGGGCTCATTTGATCAAATCCCTACAGCACCAGCATCCACATCCCTGTGTAACTGCAGGAGGGAAAACTGCCCTCGGTGTCGGGGGACAAACCCTGCCAAACCAGGACCTGCCACAGCACCTGGGCTTCTCAGGGAATCCAGCAACAAGGTCAGAGCTTGTCAACCTTGTCAGAGCTACACAAGACAAAATCCACCCACGACAACCTCATTCCATATTTTTCTTTTCGGTTTGTGCCCTATCTTGTAATTCCATGATAAGCATTCCCCAAGACATAAATCATGTAAGCTGGAAGTCCTGGGAGGACCAATTTGGAGAGACTGTCTGGGTTGATTTCCCGTGTAAACACCTTCAGGGCAAAGCTGAGGTGGTGCCACAGAGTCGTTCCCAAGCAGGGGCACTGGCAGTGAGGGAAGATGTAAGAGACAAAGGGGCCAAGGGAGATCATAACGTAATGACCATGCCTGAGCCCAGAGGATGAGAATTACAGGGTAATTGGGCAGCAGCTCGTTGCTGTGTAAATGCTCAGTTATTTCTGTTCCATAAACCACAATCCAGGTTACACGGTAATTACTTTGAGGTTCATTAAGTGTAATTATACAGTAATCTCCAGGAGCCAGTAATCATGTTCCAAAGTATCTACCACTTAAAACTCAGTGAGTGTCATGCAGGTAGGAAGCAGTCGCATGGTTTTCAGACTTGGGTGAACTGGAAGGTGGGATGGCCAGGATGGGGTCAAATGTTACTGTGACAGCCGAAATTGCCTTCCAAGGAGAATGCTGGGCATGCTAGAGGAGAAGTGCTGCACACCCAAAGCCCAGCCAGCCTCCGTGGGCACCCTCCAGCCAGCAGCAGGATTGGTGCCTCCGGAGGGCTGCTCCTCCCAGGTTGCCAGCAGTGCCCCATGGGTCAAATAAATCCTTTTCCAGAGGTTAAGCCCATCCTTGGAGAACAAACACAACTCCTGAGATTTCACTCGGACTCAGATGTCTCTTTCAGTTGCCAGGTCAGGGTGGGTGAATTCTACACCTGTCATCACAACCAACATAGCATGTTTTATTTGTTTTATTACACAGCAAATTAGACTTAATGCTCAACAGTGTCAGTACCTCTTGCACATCACTTCCAGCTTTGGCTTATAGATTCCAATGTGGGGTTGACCCCAACCATCAGAAGAAGACCCAAGTCTTCCCACAGACTCCTCTTCCCACCAGTCCCAGCCCCAGCATGTCCCAGTGGCAGGGAGACCCAGTGTGCCCAGGACAAACACTGAGGGAATGGTCCCCTGATCCCCTCTGCACCACAGGGCTAGGGGGCCCGGAGAAGCCCTTCATGGCACCCACACAACTGACGCTGTGCATTCTTCTTGTCCTTCAAAGAATCCCATTTTGACCTGGAAAGGCAAGAAAAATTACTCAGAGCCAAAGCCCCGGGGGTGAGCTCCTGGTGGAGAAGGGGCCAGGGCCCTCAGGAGATGGGGAGCAGCAGCTCTGCCCAGTGCTGGGCATGGGGCACTTGGCAGGGAGGAGTGGACTGGCTCTCACCTGACAGTGCTGCAGGAATGGGTGAGACTGTGTTTCCAGGCAGTGGCAGGGTCAGCATGGTAGGAAAAACCTGTCTCCTGTGTTAACGACCAAGTTTCCGTGGCTTCGGAGCGCAGACACACACGGTCGAGTTCCTGCAGGAACGTCAATGAATGTTTTTCCCTTCTCTGTCTTTCAGGGATCTGAACTACAACGAGCTGCTGGAATTCCCCGGGGCTATCAGGACGCTGGGCCGACTGCAGGAGCTGTGAGATTTTCCATTTATTCCTTTACAAAACCACTTTCTGCGGCAGAGTGACCAATACAGCATCGCGTGTGCTCTGACTTGGGGAGAGCACACAATCCAAGCCTTCCCTTCCCTTCCCAGCCCTCTCCGCTGCATCAGAGCACTTTATCCCCTCGATTTCCATCAGCTCTGACCACCTCCCCATCAGCCTGCACACCATGGCGGGTGGAGGGGAGTGGGAGTCCCTGTCAGCCTTGGAGCAGGTTCCTCCTACAGCTCTTCAGTCTCCTGGGGCATCTAAGGGGCTCCAACTCCATCTGCTCTCTGGCTGCTTCTGATGTCCATTCCCCAGCTTGGGACCACAACCTGGACTGACCCGTGTTCTTGTGAGGCCATCGTTTCTCTGCAGGCCCTGTGCCACCTCCTCTCATGTGCAGAAACTGTTTTATCTCCCTTAGGATAAATTTATAATAGGGAATTACCAAAGTCTGTGACCATTTTAGTGCGTAGCTCTCCTTCCTCTAACTGGTCAGCCTGGGAGACACTAAAAATAAGAAGCCATCCCACTTATCACCCACAAAGGTAGCAGCTCCAGGGTGGGGTCAGTTGATGTGGATCCACAGTTCCTGTGTCACACTGGTGCCAGGCCGGGGTGGGACAAAAGCAGCTGCACTTGTGTTTCTGGGAGCCTTAGAGTAAAAATCTGACACTAGTTTTTTCTTTACTGGAAGAATTCTCATGAGATTTCTCTGTCCAGCCCAGATATCATCATTATTCTCACCTTTAAAATGAGAATAAGATCCTTAATCCCCTATGAGGTGGCTTTTGAAATGCCTGTCACTAAAGAAGAGGCAAATTCCAAACATCATCAACTAATCACCTGCTCAGACTCCTCTGGGATAAACAACCTGGGCATCACCCAGAGCCTGGTCCTAGTCCTGGACACAGGAACCTGTGGCTGCCTTTGCTGTACAGGAGGGTCAGACTGTGGCCACAGAGCTCTCTACTGCTGCAAAAATTTGCTGATAGAAATTTTCTCAAGCTTAACCAAAAACATCCCAGCTACACCTACAAATCCTTTAAAGTCACGTGGGCCGATAATTCCTGGCACGCTCTGGTCGGCAGCTGTGGAGCTGGGATGGAGACCATCCACAAAAACTGTAGCTCCTGGAGGGTAGAACATTTTGTATTTGGCTTGTTTCTGTTTCCTGACCTGTAAAGTGTTAAACCTTAAGTCCTTGTATCCTTGGTGGGGTCGGTGGAGTCACCTATGCAGCACCCACAGAGTAAATGCAGCAGATTTTGTCCTGCCAAACCACAGACCTTGTTCACCTGCTGGGATGATGCTGCACCTGGGAAGGAGCCTGCATCTCCTATTTGATGTGTATTTTGAAGGCTCTCTGGCTTTAAAAGTGATGAGGAAAGAAGGTTAAGTTAATTAATATCAAGATATTTGTTTCTCCCAACAGCGGTTTTCATAACAACAACATCAAAGCTATTCCAGAGAACGCATTTGTTGGGAATCCCCTCCTCCAAACAATGTAAGAAAATTAAATAATGTTTTCTACATCTTTATATTACCCAGAAAGGGGCATTTCCTGATGTCTTGGGTTGGGATTTCTGAGAGTGGTCAGCATGACAACAATCTGGTATTTGCTATCCATGTGCCGGGGCAGGCTGAAATTGCTCCTTCTCAGCTCCTTTTTGGACTTGCTGTGGGTTCTCCTCTCCCTGCAGCTGAACTTTGCTGCAGCACAGGCTGATAGCAAGGAAGGAACAAAATGCAGGTGGTCTGCATGGAAACCATCTAAGCCCTGGTTGGCATCTGCTGGTGTTTATTCCTTGTGTTCAGAAAAGCTGCTGCATGTGTCAGAGAGCTGGGATACCAGGGCCCTGTGTGTCTGCCCCAGACCTGAGCACACAAAGCTCTGCACATAAATACCCCCAGCTGCCAGCTCATTTCTCCTCTGACCCAGGCACAGGTAGTGATTTTTGGATACTTCTCTGAATCACACAGAAACTGAAAGTCGTGGCAAGTGACAAAAGCTCTGCTTGTCCAAACTGGACTTAAATTATAGAAATACCAGTATCTGGAAAGCCATGGTGACACTGGGTGAAACCATTCACTGCTCCAGCCAGCACAAGCAGCCTCATGCCCATCTCCCTTGGGCAGAGCGATGATGGGGGCCCATACACCCAGAACGTTCATCTCTCCATTGGATCTGCCCATCTGAAGGCTCTCACAGTTAGTGGGGGAAGTGGTAGGAGGTGACCCAGCTCCTCCTGTATCCCTCTGGGTCCCAGAAGAGCTCACTTCTCTCCCCTGGCTGTGACAAGGGGGAAAGGTGCTGGTGCTGTAGGTGTGTGAGCCCCGAGGAGGTGTCCCCCAGTGCAAGGTGTTTCTCAGTAGGATTGAGGGAGGGCTTTACACCTTTCTAGCCCCTCTGGTTCAGCAGGACCCCGAAGGGCCCATTCAGAGCAGCAGGAGACCTCAGTTGTACCAATGTCCAGCCACAACAGGCCAGGGGGAGAGCCTGTGGCTGTCTGGGAACGAGAATTGCCCACAGCACAGCAGCACCTCGTGCATGGCGCACTGCTGGTAGCTCTGAGGCTCCTGACCTGTAACAGCATCTTCTCTTGGTGTGCAGCAGACTCTGACCAGTTCCTCTTTCCCATTGCAGCCATTTTTATGACAACCCCATCCAGTTTGTTGGACAGTCTGCTTTCCAGTACTTGCCAAAGCTCCACACTCTGTAAGTTCACCGAGCACATCCTCAGAGAGGTAACATCCAAGCTCCGAGCCCTGTGTACTGGGCACCTTTGTGGCCTCCTCCCTCCCTTTTTCCAAGAGCCCCTGTGCCAGGAGAGGACCATGAAGCCACTCTGTTGGCCAGCCCCAAAGGCTGCTCCAAGCAGTAGACACCGCAGATGTTTTCTTTGGAGGAAGGATAATTTTGAAAAGGGCATTTTGGAGGCAGGCACTAATTCCTCCTCCCCCACACAGCTGACAGGCACTGAGGCCTTTCAGGGCCTCCACAGCCGTGCCAGGAGCAGCAAAGACCTCACCCACAAGTGCCACAGCTTCTGCTGTTGTTGCGTAGTTGCCCAAAGAGAAGGACACCGAAGGCATCTGCCTTCCTCCACAAGATGCAGAAGTGGAGGAACACAGGTCCCAACGCCGTGGCACAGATCATGTCCCTGGGCAGCCAGCAGTGGCACTGCTTTCCTCACATGTTTGGCCCCAGGGCCAGCAGCACAGGCTGGGCACCACTTGGACCACAACAGCTGCCCCACGCTGGCTTTTCAGCCAACCTGTTGTGGCACAGCACTGAAAATACAGAGGCGGAGGCAACCTCATAAATCTCTATTTATAAGCCTCACCCAGGCACATAAAATAAATCATTCAAATAGCCCTGCATTCTTTAGATCCAAATGCATAGACCCGGGGAGGCTTGGGTGGGATGCCCTGCTTACATTCCCCGTGGTAATTGCTTGGGGTTTTTTTATTTAATTTGGGTAGAGATCATGCCAAGAATGTCAGTGGCTGGGAGAGGCTTTGAGCTTGCCAAGTCTCCTTGCACAGAAGTTCCCAGCTCCAGCTCGCTGCATCTGCACGGCGCGAGGCGTCTGCTCCAGCCACGGGGGCACGCTGGGTCTGGGCCTCTCATCACCACAGCTGGGTGTGAGGAAGCAGATTTGCCACCGTGGCTGATGGGGCTGGAACCTTGCACCTGCCTCCAGGTCTCTGCCCAGCTCACTTCGCCCTCATTTCTCTGCAGGTCACTCAACGGAGCAACGGACATCAGGGAATTCCCGGACCTTAAAGGCACCACCAGCCTGGAAGTTTTGTGAGTGGCACCTCTCTCCCTTTTACCCTGCTAGCTGTGCTCTTCCTCCTTCAAGGTGGTCCAGGCTGTTTCAGTGAGGACAACTTTCCCAGTGCTGTGCAGTGTTCAGCTCTGCCTCTCCCTGGTCACTCACCCTTCTGCTTCGTTTCACCCCTGTGGCTCCTGAACGCAGCTTTCCTCCCCGTGAGTGGCTCTCTCGGTACTCTTGAGTGTGCTCCAATCTTTTTTTTTTTTGTTTTTTCCTTCCTTCCTTCCCTGCTGCATCTGTGAAGGAGTGAACCTCTGAGTGCAGTACTTCTGCTGAGCCCCAGCGTCTCTGCCCGTGCTGGAACCAGCACCGTGGTGCAGTTCAGGAAACATCTGCCACCCGTGCTGGGGCTCCTGCAACCGCTCTGGTCCCCTCCCCACCCCAGCAGGCCCTGGAGAGCAGGACCTTGGAGGACACTGCCTCTGGCCACACACAGTTCTCCTCTCTCAGGCACTGGTCCCCAAGCTGTGCCCAAACTGGGAGCACCCCAGGCCAGGGTGTGACGTGGCCACGCCGCGTCTCGGGGACACTGGGGCACACCATCCATCCCTCATACCCAGGCTTCTGAGGCAGCCCTGGTTCCAGCCTGGAGGATGGGAACTGGGATGGCAGCGTGCTCCCGAGGGCACTGCCACCTTCCCCCAGCAAGGCCAAGGACAGCTGGGAACTCAGCACTCAGCAGCATCCCAGAACTCTTCACAGGCACATTCACCTTAGCCAGGCCCAGCAGCAGTGCCCGTTTCCAAAAGTGCCAGGCAGTTTTTTATCCTCTCCAGGTATTTCATTGATGTTGTCTCCCCTGCCACTATCTGGGACTGGCAGCTGGGCTTATGGGTCACACAGCCTGGGCAGTGGCTGTCAGCAACACCATTTCTTCTCTCTCCTCCATCCCTCTAGGACCTTGACCCGGGCAGGCATCCATTTCCTCCCCAGAAGGATGTGCCAGCAGCTGCCCAGCCTCCGAGTCCTGTGAGTAACGTGTGTCTCTGTCCTGCCTGGTCCTTAAGAAATGCCATCAGGAACTGGGCTTTCCTTTTGTCTAGCTCGGGGAGAGGACCAGCTGTGGAAAACCGTCCTGTGGTTCTTGTTCCCATTATCTTCTCCATGCAGAAATCACCACCTTCTTAATCACTTCCTTGAGCTCTTGCTTGCTCTTTAACTTGCTGCTTCATCCCTGCATGATGCTCTGGTCCCAGGGCTGCAGTCAGGCACATCCTCCTTGCTCTGCACCAGTAGGAGCTGCACCCCCCCATGCAAGGAGAGTAGAGAGGGTACAAAAGGAGGTGGGTAAGAGTGGCCACAGCATTTCAGAGCTCCCAGCTACGCTGAGGCTCTTAGCCCAAAAACAAGGGGGAAATCACATTCACTCTCTGCCCCAGCCTTGGCTTGTTGCAGTTGGAGCTCCAGCAAGTGCCATCATCTGGAGGGAGGATCCCAGGAGGGATCAGGTCTGACCTGATGGAGACCTGCGAGGCCACAAGGCCACATCTCCTCATGAGGGGCAGCAGAGCCAGGTCAGGGTTTTGCTCAGTATCTGTTTCTTTGGCTCTGCCTGCTTAGCCAGGCACTGAAGGATGCTGGGGGGGTCAAGCTTTCTCCTTTAGCTTGGTACGTGATGAAATCAACATCTCAGAAAGATTCTGCATCATCTCAGGAATCACACCCCTGGTTCCTGAGATTCCCAACTATGTCTGCAGTCAAAGACATCCTCAGGAAATGAGTCATGAGCCAGATTTATACAAGTTTGCAGCCTTAGGGCAACAGGAGGCTTGCCTCCCATCAGTCTTTATACAAGCAAGCTGAAAAAGAAAACAAGTTTGTTCCAGGAAAGCAACAGGAGTGAATTCTTGATCACAGAAATTGGAAACAAGACTAAAACACAAAAATAAAAGAAGACAAATTGTAACTTAGGAGATTACAGGCTTTTGGTTCCAGCTGTCCCTGTAGGGAAGATCTCTCATCTTTAGACATCTGGACCAATTCAGTGGAGGACTTGCTATGAAAGTGCAGCCTTTGGATTGGCCCAGGCTCTTGGGTCCCAAACCTCTGTTTATGTTTGCAAGTTATCAGTTTGCAAACCCTCACAGCAGAGCCTGTTCTTGGTGCCTGCCCCCTCCACGTGGGAGAGTTTTATTGGGACACACCACCTCGTTCCTTGCTCCTTGTTCCTCTTCCCCAGTGAAATTTCCTGACATCAATTGCATTGCTTTCAGAGTTTGGAGAGAGAGTATGTGGGCCAGTGTTTGTGCATGTTGACATCTCTCTTGCCTTTGAAATGCCTTGGCCCCCTGTCCCCACAGACCCAGGGGTTGTTCCCTGCCACAGGAGCTGGTGGCACCATAGGAGCTACGACTGTGGCACATCTGACCACAGATGACACAGTTAAAGCTGCATTTCTGGCCTCACCCCCCAGTGTGGATTCTCTGCAAGGATCCTGCACTGGGGCTGTAGAGCCACTGCAGGGGCAGAGGGTCACGGCCATCCTGGGATGCTGAACCCAGCACACACAGGCAGGGCAGCCTTTGGCATCCACCTGGCATCATCCTGCTGCTTTCATCCGGAGCTTCCGCTCAGGGTGGCCATTTCTTATAATCGTGGTACATCCTGAGCTGGAAGGGACCCACAAGGATCACTGAGTCCAGCTCCTGGCTCTGCACAGGACACCCCAGCAATCCCACCCTGTGTCTGAGAGAGTTGTCCGAACGCTCCTGGAGCTCTGGAAGATTTGTCTTCCTTCTCCAGCAGGAACAGGCGAAGCTCCCCTGAGCAGAGCTGAAGTCCCTTGGTGCCATCAGCACCCTCATCCTGGAACGTTCCCAGCAGAGCACGAGTGACTGGGGCTGCTCTGTTCGTAGATTCTGGGCTGCACCTGGTTTCCCTCACTCTGGAGGAACCAGAAATAACTCCTGGGGCTGGCTCTCCCCCCTCACTGTTAGCTAAGCTGCAGCCCTGTCAAGCCCAGCAGACTGACACAGGGACCAGGGGTAAGTGACTGATGCCAAGGCTCTGTCTCCATACTGGGTGACAGCCTCCAGAGCCAAGCACAAACCTTTTGGTTGCTTTTCCCTCCCTCCTGCTCTCCTCCATGGAAAACTGGTGGTGAGGGGGTTGGCAAAAAAAAAAATAATTGAAATATTTTAGGAGCAATCTATTGGCAGAAAGATGGAAACCAAGTTTGGAAAAGTCGGCAGAGAAACCACATACAAAACTTTACCCTGGGGCAAATTTCCCTTGAACAACCACAAATCCAGTCTCTGCTGGTGGGGGAAAGAGCTGGGTTTAAACATTACTCCTTACCCAGCCTGTTTCAGCTTCAACAAATTCTCATTAAGCTGTGCCAGGGTGGGTTTTCCTCGACTATCAAGCCAGCCTACTGTAGATGTTGACATGACACTGGGCCATGAACCAGTAGGAAGAGGAGTTTGCTGCAAACTGCTTTCGAGTGACAGCACTTGAAAGAACAGGGACCAGAGGTTTTCACAGTCTGTAATGTCCTGAACCAAATCTCTGCCAATGCCACAACCCCTTCTCTAACCCTGGGAGAAAGCCAGGAAAGGCTGGATGGGGAGCAGGCAATGGGCAGTGGGTTCGCTGTGCCAGGAGGGAGGAGAGCAGCTGGCTGGTCAAAACCTCCCTGGGCTCTGCAGACACATCTGCAGCTTCTGGGAGCTCTGGCAGGAATCTCTCTGTGCTGTGCCCACAGAAAGCAGGGCTGAGCGTGGCAGAAGTGGCACACAGCTGGGTGGTTTCACAGCTGGGTGGTTTCACGGCTGGGTGGTTTCACGGCTGACCTGAGGCTGGGCAGGAGCAGCCCAGCTGTGTGAGCAGCTCCATCAGCCCCCAGGCTGTGCTGCAGGGAGCTGGGCTGGGGATGGACGAGTGGCTGAATCGTGGGGCAGCCCTTGCCCTGCACAGAGACACCCAGAGCCAGCAGCAGGTGCAGAGTGGAGATCCCACTCAGCGGGGGTGCCGAAAATGGAGCTGTGCAGAATGAAGCGAGGTCACCTCGCTCTCCAGCAGTACCTGCCTTGCAAGGGAGGGCTCAGGGGCACTGGCTCTTGATGTCCCAACATTCCTGTACTGGCTTTCCCCTGCAGAGAGCTGTCACACAACCAAATCGAAGAGCTGCCCAGTTTCCATCGGTGCCAGCAGCTGGAGGAGCTGTGAGTATGGAGATGTCCTTGTTCACACTGTGCTCTGGGGGAAAAGGGCTGTTCTGAGGAGAGGGGCAGTTCCCACACACAAAACTCCCTAAGCACTGGGAAAGTTGGGCGTTGTAACTCACTGTTTGGAGTGCAAATGGACCAGGGCTCCACTCTTTGCCCCTGTGCACATACAGAATAAAAATACACTCCCTGTGCGCAGGAGCTGAATTCGCTCAGGTCCTTTCAGAGGTCCCAGACACTTCAAACAGAAGTAGGATGTGACAGCACTGAATTCCCTTCACTAACTCCAGTCCCACTATGTGCTAATCAAGAATGGGGTCTGTGTCCACCATAAATGTCTTCTGCTTCAAGGAGAGGTCCCATGCCATGGGCACAAAGCAGCTCTTACCCACCCTGCCCAGGGCCAGCCCCTGCAGAGAGAAGGGGGATTCTTTCCTCAGGTGTAGCACTTGATTTGGGTCCTCTCCAGGCCCTGGGAGGCACCACTGTTGCTCTGAGACAAAATTATTCACATCCAGCTCAGAGTGTCTGCAAATCTGGCCCTACACTTCAAATAGAACACAAGTTCTTGGCCTTTTTGAGAAAAATTTAAAAAAAACCAAACCAAAACAAAACAACAATAACAAAAAACCCTCCACGCTTTAAAAATATTAAAATAGACTCTATGATTTTTATAGAATTTTGCTACTTGGAAGAACAGATGTATGGGAGCAGCATCCCCATTAAAAAACCCTTGGGAGAGGTTGTCCCTGCTCTCTGCAGCACCCCAGCCTGGACAGCCATCCAGCCTTAGCAAACTGGACATTAGGACACTGTGAAACCACACAAAAATGAGAGTTACACAGCCCCTGATGCCTTTTATGGTAGCTGTGAGAGCACCCCAGGAAAACATTTGAAAAACATAGAAAGTACACCAAAAAGAGACAAATGTTCAGAATTCCAAACTTGTAGTTTCACACATTCTGCCTAAGTTCCTTCTTACAAAATTTTATAATATGCCAAATTCAGACTTAGCATCAATATGAAACCACAATAAATCCCAGACCAAGATCTCCATAAAGCTGGAACACTGCCTTCAGCTCTCTTCTCAGAGCAGTTTCTGTTTTTCCAGCGGTCTCCAGCACAACAAGATCCACGAGATCAGAGCAGACACCTTCGTGCAGCTGATGGCCCTGCGCTCCATGCAAGTATTGTCTGCCAGGGGAGCAGCTGGGGTCCTGCTGGGGTGGGGGAACTGGGAACCCAGATGGGCTGTGGGAAGCTCCCAACCCCGCTGCCTCTGTCTCTTTTCTGTCGAGTCCCCTCTCCCATTCCGCCTTAGAGAAGGAGAGGGCACAAACCATTCTTTTGGCTTCCCGTGTGCCTGCAGACCCCCCCTCCTTAGCTGCCCCCCTCGTGCCCACACCCCACGTGCTCTCACCACGTTCTGCAGCCCTGCCAGTGCAGAGCCCCCATCACAGACGGGCCTCCTGAACGCCAGGAGGGACTCGGGGCAGGGATCCACCCCGGGGTACCTGAGCTCCAGCGCCCCTCGTCCTGCACAGGCTGGTCCCGGGCCGTGCGCTCCTGGAGCATCCACGCAGAGCATCCTGTTTGGTTTGAAAGTTCCTCCCCACAGCTCAAAAGCTCGTGTTCCATGTGCCAGGGGCTCCCAGGCGTGCACTTCCCACGCACACAGAGTGACCTCCTGAGTGCTCGGCACCTTGGAGAGCCAGCAAGGCCCTGAAGGGCAGGATCGTCTCTGGGACATCTGGGGAGAGCCCTGGAGGTCTTTATTTGCTGTTCTGTTAGGAAGTGAACCAAATCACACAAAACCCTTTCCCTGGTGCAGCAATGCCAGTGCCATTTATTAGCCCAGCGCTCCCAGGATGCCGTGAGTGCCACGTACACCACGTTTACAACAGCCTGGGAACGCTGAGGTGTCACGGGTGACACTCGTGGACACGTGAGCATGCTGCTCCAGCCCCCAGCCACACACACACACAGCTGAGCAAGCTCTGGCACAGCCTTTGGGTATGTTCTGGTCCCTGTGGGAAGGATTCATCCCACCCAATTTCACATCTGAGCAGGTATCCTGGTTCCCTTAGAGCTGCGGGGATGAAGGTTGTCCTGTAGGGCAAGAAATGTGTCCCAGTTTGCTGGTTTCCTCGACACTGGTGACAGAGGGAGCGGAGTGCTCTCACTTGGCTGGAGGCAGAGCTTACTGAGGGCACTCAGTGAACCCAAAGTACCTACACATGGCAGCAGACATCCTAAAACCACCCTCCCCAGCCCCCTGGCCCGATCTGCCCTTGGCTGCACCCAGCACTGTGACTGCACTGGGGATGCTCTGGCACTAAGGCATGATCTGTTTGGCACGTTGGCATAAAATTCCCAAATTTATAGAAATTAAGCCAGAAAAGAACCTTTCCCATTGGTCCTTTCCCATTGGTCTCAGCAGAGGAGCTCCTGCAAGGCAAACTCTCGTGCCCTCTGTTAGAAACCACCCATCTACAGACCCATACTTGTCTGTGGGGAGCTGCAACGGGACAGAACTTGCTGCTGACCAAGGGGCTACAGACCCCACACGTGCTCCCACCAGGGCCCTTGGCCAGGCCGGTGCCAGCAGCTTCACTGCCCTGCTCTGCTCTCTTCTTACTGGTGTGTCCTTGCCTTGCAGAGACCTGAGCTGGAATTACATCCAGTTTATTCACCCAGAAGCCTTTGTGACCCTGCACTCCCTCACCAAGCTGTAAGTTGCAGGAATATTTCATTCACAGTGGGCCATGGATAGGAGGTGTCTGAGGACCTCAGACTTGACTCCCTGGGCTACCAGAACACCTGGGATTTAGATGGTGGAAGACTGATGTGTTGAGGTGCATGTCTCAGCACCGATGTGGACAGAACAAATCCCAAGGTTTCCTATTAACACTATTAATAAAGGGATGACAAAGTGCAGGAGGGGCCATCTTCAAGATGCTCTCACCCTGAACACTTAAACCTCTGTTTCCTGATGCTTTCATAGCTGCCTTAGATGCCTTTAAGGAAGATCAGCATGATGGGCTGTTTCTGCAAGAGTGGGCTCTGTAGGCTCTGCTTTGGCAGAGCTGGGAGGGTCCCCAGTTCTCAGCCCCCTCTCTAAGGCTTTTATGGGCTGGGCTCTGCAGTCATTCCTGCCCTGTTATGGAGGAAGAGATGTGTGGGCCACGTATGCATACAGCGAGGGAGATACCACACAGAGCTTTCAGCATGGCCACTAACCCCAGCCCCTCATTTTCCCAGGGACTGCAGCCTCCATGTGTTTATCTCCAGAGGCTCCTGGCCCCAGTGCAGCTCCCAGCCCCACTTCACATCAAGGGAGCAGTTGAGGCAGTGCCCTCTGCTTGGCTGAGATACCACTGGCAGCAGAGCCCTGACCGTGGTCTCCCTCTCTGCTTTCCCCTCACCAGGGACTTGACTGACAACCAGCTGGTCACGCTGCCCCTGGATGGTTTGGCTGGATTGACCCATCTGAAGCTCCAGGGCAACCCGGCTCTCTCCGAGCCCTTCACCAAGGAGAGCTTCCCCAAAATGAGGTACTTGGAGCGTTGACTCTTTCACTTCTGGCGTTCAGCACAAGCCTGTATGTGCTTACAGCACTCAGCCTCCTGCTCTCCTTGTCCATCTTGTGCTTTCTCCATGCTTCCAGGCCCATGGGTAGAGAAGGATCCGTCTGCTGCTAACGCATCTCATCTTTAATATGTTCCACGGGAGAGCGGTGATGTGCTCCCAGGCCACCACCCCGACCCCAAACACACACACACAAGTGGAAAGCGTGGAGCAGGCCCAGCTCAGGGCTCCTCTCAATGGAAAACATTCCCAGAAGCAGTCCTACCTAATGACATCCAGGTTTCCTTCCATAAACTCTGCTTGTGTGGCCGTGTCTTGTCTGTTATGGATTAATGAGGAGCCTGAAGGGGTCAAGCTGATCAAGAAGAGGCTGCAAAAGGCTCAGAGCACAGTGCTGTGCTGCAGGCTCAGACTTTCCTGACCCTCCTTGGCTCCTGGGTCTCAGCGTGGCACCTGCCCTGGGGCTTAGGCACCTCTGCTCCTGAGAGAAAAGACCAACCCCACCTTGTTACAATCATCAGTTGCAGGGAGTGAGAAGGTCCCTGCTGATGGGGGATCCCTTGAGCTTCCTTTTCTCCAGGCTGAGCCCCCTCAGCCATTCTCCATATGATTTACTCTCCAGACCCTTCCCCAGCTCCCTTTCCCTTTTCTGGACTGACTCCAGTCCCTCAATGTCTTTCTTGAACTGAGGGGTCCAGAACTGGAAACAGGACTCAAGCTGCAGCCTCACAAGTGCCAAGCCTCTTTGAGCACTGGAAGGGGCTCTGAGCTCTCCCCAGAGCCTTTTCTTCTCCAGGTGAACACCCTCATCTCTCCCAGCCTGGCTCCAGAGCAGAGGGGCTCCAGCCCTGGGAGCAGCTCCGTGGCCTCCTCCAGAGCTGCTCCAACAGGCAGTCCCTTGTGCAGGGTGGGTCAAGTTCAGCACTTCCAGGGTGTTTCTCCTCTAAATTGGTTCCATTGGCATCTCTTGAGCTGGTTTGGATTTGCACCAGAGAAACTGAGCCTGCAGCAGTGCTTCATTGAGCCATGCCAGGCAATGGACCCGTTAACATTCCCTAAATTTTGGGGTACTGCCATTAAGTAGCCTTACTCCTGGGGCACAGGTCTGGAGGAGTCATCTGAGAGCAGTTCTTAGCCCTGCTGGGAGGATCTGCACCTCCCTACCACCTTTCAGTAACAGGATCTAATTTGGAGCTTATAACAGGAAACAAGCTTGTATACAGAGTTTCCAGACCCTCCCGGGGCCCAGCCAGAAATGTTTGGGAACATAAAACAAAAGCATGTTTTTAGAATATAGAGTTTTACCACATTTACTGATCTTGTCAGAAGACCTTAATTGTCTGGAAAACCTGAGGTTCCTTTGCCTTCATCAGCAGTCTCCTTGACTTCCAGCAAAGCCAAAAACGCAGCTGTTGACAGACAGCCTGGTATTGCATCCAGATGATGCTCAGCTGCTGTTGAATTAACCTTGTAATACATGCTGTAATTAGCGACTAACAATTCAAGTTTCAAGTAGAAATCAGACATATTCAAATAACTTGCTTCACTTGGGAGACCTGAGAATTCCTGCCTGAGCTGGGACTCCTGGAACTGGAGTTTGAAGGTGCCTCTCCGACCCTCAACAAGCAAGGGGAGCCTTGCTCCAGGGAAGCTTCTCCCCTTGAAGGAAACAAAGGATGCCTGGCAAAACATGGCCTTGTGGTAAAAATTGAAGACTGTGCATGGCATGTTGGAGAGAGGGGCTAGTTTAGTCTGACTGAAGGGTTTGTAGGAGTGTGGTGGTTTAGGAATGGTATTCTCCAATTTAGCATTCCCGCTAAAATCATGCACCACTCACTCCTCCCCAGCTGGAGGCACAAAAGGCCAAGACCACAGGGTGAGATAAGAACAATTTACTGGAAACAGCAATGAGACGAGATGCAAACAGTAACAGCAACAATATTAATAACAAAAAGTATAAGGAAAGAAAATTATTTACATGGAAAGGCCCCCAACAACAAACAAATACCAGATGGCTCCCCCATCACATTTGCTCCCTTCTCCCTGGAAGAGACTCCCTTTCCCCCAGCCCCCAGCAATGAGTAAGGTGGTGCAGAACAACCTTCGGGTCCTGGCCATGCTCCCTCCTGCCTACTGCAAAAATTAACCCTGTTCTGGCTGGAACCAGGACAAGGAACTTTAGAGCAGTTCCCAAACCTGGTGCTTAACAACATTCTATTGACTGACGATGTCTTAAGCACCGAAAGTGGGTCAGTGCAGAGACACCACGGGGTGCCCTGGGCCCACCCCCTGTCCTACACGGAGTCCTTCACCAAAGCAAAGTCCCTCTCCACTGCAACCATCACCGTACGGACCAGCTTTTGTCGTGCCAGCAGCACATGTACCAAAACTGGAACGATACAGAGAAGATCAGTGTGGCTCCTGTGCGAGGACATCACACAAATTCGTGGAGTGTTCCGTATGTTTTTGACTCTGAGGTTAGCTCAGCTGGTTAGAGTACGATGCTCATAGCACCAACATTGTGGGTGCGATCCCTGTGCAGGCCATTCACTTAAGAGCTGGACATGATGATCTTTGTGGGTTCCTGCCAACTCAGAATGTTCTGTGTCTCTGTACAGATGAGTTTCATCTTTGAACAACTGAAGGAACTAAGCAAAAAGTGTAAAGCGATGGAAAGTCAGGTCATGGAGGGGACACATCCTAAAGTTCTGCTTTCTTCTGTGCAGAGTCCTGGAAGTGCCATACGCCTACCAGTGCTGCGCCTACGGGAGCTGCAGCAGCTTCTTCAGGGTGTCCAGCCAGTGGGAGGCAGAAGACATGAGCCCTGAGGAGGAGGATCCCCACAAGAGGACCCCGGAATTGTTCCCAGCTCACGCGGATAACCACTGTGAGTAAACAGGGCTGGATGGTGATCAGTCCCTGGGCAGGGCTGCGAGCTTGGCTGCAATCCTGCCTGTGCAGGAGTGGTGCCACTGTCAGAGGTGACACCACTGTCAGAGGTGACACCTGCCTCAGGGAAGGCAGGCTGAGCCTTCTTCAACACAGGCGGCCCCTTGCTTTGAATGGGCTTCGTTTGGTGAGCCCACGTGGAAGAAAGAGAAGATCTGGCACATCCAAACCTTCACAATGTCACCAAAGGACCTGGCAGCCTCCACGACGTGGACGTGTTTGTCAGCTGGGCCTTGCTGGCTATGGAGGGAGGCTGCCCAAGGCACTGGAAGGTGACTGAGGCTACCTGGGACAACTGGGCTTGGTCATTAGACTTCTGGGCAATGTGGAGCCGTTGGCAGGACATCAGTCTTTGTTGTTACATCATCTAGAGGAAGGAGCCTGGGATTAATCTGGGCAAGAGAATGAACTCAAAGACCTGGAATATTCAGCTGGCTGGAGGTAGAGAGAGCTGTGCATGCGCTGCTTTTGTGCACAGCCCTGGTGTTACGGGGTCAGGTGTGACAGCAGGACACGTTTGGGGAACGCAGCACAGGGACTGGCCAAGGCAGGCAAGAAGCAGCTCCGTGGTCCAACAGCACTTTCTGTCCAAGAGTCAATTTACTCTGTGCTCCAAAGTGCAGCTCTGCACAGGCTGCACGAGGCCAGTTCCAGGAGGCCAGCAGAGAGTGCAAGGCACCCCTGCATTCCCAGCCCCACAGCACAGCAGCAGCTCCAGCACAAGGCTGGCGTGATTTCTTTGCAAGAGAATCTCAGAATAACATAAAGAAAAGCATGAGCCCCTTTGCTTCCTCTGTAACTGCTGGAGAGTGGAAACAACATTTCAGGGCACAGCCTGGATGCTGCATCTATTTCTATATTTGTGTAAATACAGTGCACTTCCAAGGTCTGAGACCCTGTAGGCAAATCCACAGATTTGATGGAGATAGATGGAGAGAGGGCTGTGTCCCTGGAGAGCCCCTGGAGAGACCCAGGAGCACTGAGCATCCAGCCACAGCCAGGGGCTCTGCTGTGTCCTCCCACATCCTGAGCAGGCAGGACTGGATCTGGAGGCAGATACTGACCCAGAGCCACTGTGTTATGGGCAGGATGACCGAGACACTTGGTGACACAGCCAGCAAGTGACCCACAAGCCCTGTGCTCCTGCTCCTGCCCTGATCCCTCACAGCCTGAGAATAAGCTTTAGACATGCAAAGAGTCCAGCAGAGGGGAGCAAATGTGGTTCCTACTGGCATGATGTGGCTCCAGGAAGCATGGTAGACTTGGTGGTAGCACTGGCCAGACAGTACAGAGGAGTCATGTTACAGTCATTGCTGCAGGATTTTATTCTGAGCCGGGTCACTTTTTCCATCATTAATGCAGCCCATGCTGTAGCAGTCCTGGTGCAGATAGTTATGGGGTTTGCCCAGCAAATTATAGCATTTGTGGAAAGATCTAGTTTGTGACAAGGGGCCACAGACCTGCTTTTGCTCAGTACCAAAGTCTTTGATGTCCCAAAGGATGCTCTCACCTGGCCCTGTCAGCAGACCAAAACCTACCACAGGGTCCCAGGCCACTCTCAGCCTCATGGGTGGTGTGTTCATGAGATGTTGGGACCTGAGGGGAATGCTGACTGGTTCTAAGACGTGCCAAATGAGACTATTTGCAGCTCGTAAAGGCTCCCATTTTCAGATGTTAAAGCACTGGATCTGTTTTGAAATATCAAAGCACAGAGGTGCAAACGTGAAATGCACAGGAACATCATTCCTTATAATGTGCAGCTTTTGCAGATGACTCTCCAGACCTCCAGCAACGGGGTCTGCTCTTGATGATAAGGGGTTTGTGATACTGCAGTTTTACTTAATTGTTGCTTTATTTCTGTTCCCCGTGCTTCCTTTCTGATGGCCACTGGTGGTATTTAGCTGGGTTATATGAACCTTGTAACACTTCCTCATTAAAGAGGAGAAAAGCTCCCAAACATTCCTTCCATGCAAGAGGGAAAGTGGTCTGCTTAAGAGAAAATACCTCAGGGCTGTGTGGCAGCAGGGTCCAGCCAGGCTTGTCAGGGCACTCCGATGCTGTGAGAGAACTTGTGAGAGGGACAGGGAGCACCTCCAGACAGCTCTGTCCTCTTGATGCCTGAGGTGGCCACCTAAAAACAGAGACTAGACAAGAATAAGAGAATAAAGGTAGGTATTTATTTGAAGGGCCTTCAAAGGTACGCCGTGGTTTCTAGCACAGAGAGGTACATTTTGCACTTTGAATCCCACTGTGCTGACTAAGGATTGCTTTGTAATTCCCAGCAGGCTCAGTAGTCCAGGCAAAACAAAAGATCATCCTTCACCTCATGAAAATGTTTAACCTGGGCTTAAAACCAGGCTTTGAGGAGCAAATGGATTGCACAGGTTACACTTTCCCAAGGGTTGAGTCTCAGCAGAGCAGAGAGAGCAAGCCCGTGTCTGTTTTATGCGGGTATCGTGACTGCACATCACAGCCTCCGCACTGTGGCTGGAAAAGACACTGGAGATTTATAAGACTATAAAATACAAGGATGAAATATTTTTCCATCCCACTGTGAGTGTTTCCTTGCCAGGCTCCAAAGCAGCAGTAATATTTCAATTCAGACGGATTTTAAAAATGACTTTTTTTTCCAAAGCTCCCTGAAGCTGAGAAAGCCATGAAGCTTGTCAGGAGGCACTAAAGATAGCACGTTATTTGTCATCATCCTTTAATCAAATAATCCCAGTCACATTTTCAAACACAGGCAGAGAGCAGAGCTCATGAGAGCCACCACTTCTAAACAGATTAGACAAGTAAATCCCACTCAGGTCAACCTTATCTTCAGCACTGTGGAAATTTGCCTTCCTGGCCAGTGTCTGAGCTGTCAGGTGCACACCTGGGCTCCAGCATCAGTCCATTCATCCAAGAGAGAGTTCATCCCACAGCCACAGATCCAGCTCTCTGGTTACAAAGATCCAGCAAGAACAAAACCACATCCTTTCCCTTTCCTCCCGCTGGCAGAAAACCCTCCCAAGATCTCCACCGGGAGCTGAAGGCTGTGCTGGTGCCACGGGTGGGAATAGCTGTCCTCGCTGTGTCCCAGTGCTGTCAGTCAGCAGGACTTTGGCGACAGGAACAAGGAACAAAGCAGAAAAGCACGTCGTGGATTAGGTTGAGAGGATGCCATTCGCCTCGGTGATGACCTACACCGAAAACACAGCTGAGGGCTTGGCCCCATTCCCTTCCAGCAGCTTCTTCCTCAGCCAGGGGGTCTCTGCCTGACCCTCAGCTCGCCCCAGCCTGGCTCGGGGTGCTGCCACCAGCATGACAGAGACGCTGGTGCAGGGCTGGGCTCTGCAGCCTGGCTGAAAAACCCCACGGCTGCAGCGTCTGCAGCCACAGGCAACCAGTCTGCCTTCAGCAAATCCTGGGAACATCCACAATTAAAAACAGTCCCAAGACTTTACAGGGCATAAAATAAAGCAATAAATGTTGTGTTCCCTTGTCTCTTTGTTGCTGAACTGTTTGGTGGTGGTGACTGCTGACGAAAAATTTGTGCTGCAAGAAGAGGCTGATGGCTCCCTCTGAACAAAGCCCCAAAATCCCCGTTGATGAACAAACATTGGACAAGGCCTGCCCAGAAAGCTCCCATGGAGAAGATGCATTTGAAGGCTTTGTGTTCTGTAACCACACAGGCTGGAGTATTTATTTACTTTTAATAAAGCTTGCTGGGAGGAGGGAACCACAGTCACACAGCTCTGCGATCTGGGGCTCTTACACTTCAAATGTTGGAAGTAACCTAAAAACAGAGGGGTTGGCTACACTGCAACCCACCAACGTTTACAAGATCTTCTCCCTCTACAGCAGTGACTGCAGGGGACAAATTTTACACCAGCAGCTACTTTGAACTTGCAGGCTGGGAACAGGCTGGGAAGGTCTGTGTGGAGGACAGGCAGCAGGAAAAGCTCCTGGCCCAGTTAGCTCTGATGGTTCTGCTTGTTCTTCTCTGAGCACCATTTCTTGTTCTTTTCTCCCCAGATGACCTAGATGCAGATGATCTTCAGTTGGACCTCGAGGAATCAAAGCTGCACCCCACCATTCAGTGCACACCAAGCCCCGGTGAGCAGCCAGGGAAACCCTTTGAACAGAGTTGAGATCCTTTGATCCCCAGGATCCCCCATGACCTTTCAGCTCAGAAGCCTGATAGGTTGGGCTCAGGCCAAATGGGGGACAGGTGAGGAGTTCCCTTCTCCCAGTCGGATGTAGCTGCCCTGCTATGAGGAGAGGCCCAGGTCGGGATAAGCCTGATCAAGAATCCCAGGTTATCACCAGCTCCTCCATCCACCGACCTGCTGCACTCAGATCTGGCTCTCCAAAAGTCCCTGGCTTTGTCTCAGCCAGCCTGGAATATTGCATGGCAAGGCCTTGATGTCCTGATCGTACCTATGGCCCTGAAAACTGCAGGGATACTTTGCTCTGTTTCCTGAGAGGGGGGAGAGCAGGGAGGCACTGGACTGCACATGCTGGCTGGGGCTCGAGGAAGTTGCCTTCTGGTTTTGTTCATAGCTCAGTGGGGTCCTACACAAGCACACCTGGAGGCGGGAGAGGTCTGGTCCCAGCCAGCCTGCTGTGGGACACTGGCAGGGACAGAGTTTCCACCAGTCATTCCACTGAGTTTGTTGCAAAAGGAACAAGATTTCATCTGAGGGCACGTCCTGCTGCCTGGCACTCTGAGCTTCACCTCCTTTGAGATGAAAACAATTTCTCCATTTCTTCTAATTTTGTTTGCTCTCTACCATCTAAAACTTCTACCATCCTGTTTTTGTTTTTGCTGAGCCCCTCACTGAAACATCCCAATCTCTCCCAGAGGCAATTGTATGCCATTGCCCATGCTCTCTTTCCCCACTCTCTTCTTTTTTCTTTGGCAAACAGCTTCCACACCAGTCCTCTTTTTACCCCTCCACAACCTTCCCTTACTCACTCCCCCATCCATCCACTTCTGTTCTTTCTTTCTTCTGATATCCTTCCATGTTCTGCCTGCCCAGACCCCTCTGCCCCTCCCCTGCCATGCCAGCTCCCTCCCTCTCTCCCTCATTCCCAGACACTTCACCTCACGGTGCTCATCCCCTCTGTGCAGAGGCCACTCATGCAGAAACAGTCAGACACCTCTTAGCCAAGGTCTTGAGTGTACAGAGAGAGGTTGGCAATGCCAGAGCAGGATACAGCACCCTGACAGATCTCCACACCGCTAACTCCCAGGGGGAACACGAGAAGGAGCAGGTAATGGTAGAGGGGCCCAAACGCCAGGCCAACACCAGGAGTGGGGTCAGTCTGGAGTCACAATCTTTTTCCATTTTGGGAGCTCTGATCAGTTTGTTGTTTCTTACATTTCATTTCAACCTCTCCCTGCACATTTTTTCTGCCCTAGACAAGATCTGAGAGGATGCCAGAGGCACTCCAGCGTGGGGTCAGGAGCGCAGGGGAGAGCCAAGAGGCAGCTGCAGAAGAGGGTGGACAATGTCGTATTTTCCTCGCCAGCCCTCAGCACTCACGTGGCTGGTGGGGCCAGGAGAGGGCTGGGACTTGGCCACCACTCTGAGCAGCACCACTGGAGAGAAGCAGTGTCTGCTGGCTGTAACTTGGGGTTTGTCTTGCAGGTCCCTTCAAGCCCTGTGACCACCTGTTTGAGAGCTGGATCATCCGCCTGGGAGTCTGGGTCATCGTTCTGGTCTCGGTGCTCTGCAACGGGCTGGTCATCCTGGCTGTCTTTGCTTCCCCCAGCTACCTGTCCCCGGTGAAGTTCCTCGTGGGCTCCATCGCTGGGGCCAACATGCTGACGGGCATCTCCTGCAGCATGCTGGCCCTGGTGGACACCCTCACCTACGGCCACTTTGCCAGATACGGCGCCAGATGGGAGACGGGCGCGGGCTGCAGGGTGACAGGGTTCCTGTCCGTGTTGGCCTCCCAGGCTGCCATCTTCCTGCTGACCCTGGCTGCTGTGCAGTGCAGCCTCTCAGCCTCCTGCGTGCGGGGCTATGGAAAGTCCCCCTCCCTGGGCAAGGTCAAGGCTGCTGCCTGTTGCTGCCTGTTGCTGTCCTCTGTGGCCGCCGTTCTGCCTCTCTTCTCCGTCGGGGAATACGGAGCATCCCCTCTCTGCCTCCCATACCCCATCCCAGAGGGGAAACCCGCCACCCTGGGCTTCACTGTGGCCTTGGTGATGACAAACATGCTCTGCTTCCTGACTATCACCGGCACCTACATCCGACTCTACTGCAACCTGCTGAAGGGGGAGTTCAGCGCTGTCTGGGACTGCGCCATGGTCAAGCATGTGGCCTGGCTGATCTTCACCAACTGCCTCCTCTACTGCCCAGTGGCCTTCCTCACCTTCTCCTCTACCCTCAATCTCTTCCTTATCACCCCAGAGGTCATCAAATCCGTCTTCCTTGTGGTCCTGCCCCTGCCCGCCTGCCTCAACCCTTTGCTCTACCTGCTCTTCAACCCCCACTTCAGAGATGACTTCCGCCTGCTGAGGCAGAAAGGGCAGGACAAGGGCAGCTTCCCCCAGTCCTGCAGGGCTGATGACATGGAGAAAAGCTCCTACGACTCCACCCAGGCTCTGGTGAACTTCTCCGACATCGACCACATGTTTGAGACACCCGATTCCCTGGGAGTGCGCCCCATCCTCGACAGCTACAGCTTCCCCTCCATGACGCTCATCCCCTGCCAGCAAAGGGTGGGCGCTAGGGGCAAGGAGAGGGGCTTCTCTGAGCATTGTCCCTGCCTCAATGACAGTGAGATGCTGATAACTTCAGAGAGCCAAGATCTGTCCGGCAGCAGCCTCCGGATAACCTTCTTCCCCTCCCCGCCCACACCGCCCTACACATCTCACTTATAAACCTCCTCGGAGCAGCCGTGGGAACAGCCCCACAGCACACGCCGAGGGCCAACACCAGTGCCGAGGGGCCAGCGAGGTGACACAAACTGCTCCCTGAAAAGCACCAGTACAACCTGTCTACCCTCATCCCCATCATACCTGCCCAGGCAACAGGCACCGCTCTGCCAGCTGCCCCCGGCCTAGAAGGGCTCTGACTAGAAGGGCTGGCTACGGGGGGAGACAATGCCTGTGGGAGTCTCACTTCTGCTAGGAACTGTCTGGGAGAGAGCCCCACTGCCTCAGGAAGTGGGTCAGGGAAACCCTCCTCCTCCTCACCCTGCAGCATCACCAGCCAGGAGGAGCCTGCAGCGAAGCCAAGTGTGTCTTCTCAAGGCAGAGACGTCTTAGCCAAAGCCATTGCTCTGTGGCCAACTGCGATGACGTGGCCACCCACAGGAACCCCCAGGCCTTGTCCTCTAGGGCTCTCTGCAGGTCCCACACACCCCTGGAAATGAGCTGGTGTCTGTCTCACGCCATCAAAAGCAGCGTATCCATGTGTACACCTGAGTTTTGGACCACCTCTGTTTTGGGAATCCCCACTCATTCACTGGGAGCCTCATGGGTTGGACACAACCCTCACTTCCAGCCAACACCAGGAGCTGGGGATGCTCAGTGTTTCAATCTGACCCACGGTGTCTCACAAGGGGTCTCTGAAACCCACAGCAGCCAAACCCAAACAGTTCCCAGAAAAAGCCACGTGCTCTGCCTGAGGTCACCCAGCAGCACCCAGCCAAGGGCACACCGGGCCCCCTCCACCTTTGCCACTCCCCCCCTTCACACAGCACAGCACACCTGGGGCACTCCTGTCTGTAGTCACCTGGCTCCTGGTCAGACATGGGGAAAATGGAGTCTGATTGCCTCATTGCCCCCAAACCTCACTCCTGGAAGAGGCTCTAGGTTCTGGGTACATGTCCCACACACAGTGCAGCCATTTTGGGGACTGCATGTGCCTTCTCCTATTTTAAGGGCAGGCAGCTGGTATAGAAGGAGGAAACAGAAATCAGCATTGTGGGATGGTGGCATCAGGAGGACACAGGCCACTGGGAACAGCCTCAAATCCACTCCCTGCAGCTCAGGGATCTCCCAAATCCACTGACTCCATCACAAACCCTCCCAGTGCCACCCAGTGCAGCAGGGAGCCCTGCGCTCAGAGCTCAGGCCCTGGGCAAAGCTTTGGTTCTGCTGACGTTACTGCAGCTGTCTGTCACTCATTTTCATGAGATAATAAATGAGCCCCGTTGCTGACCAGTGGCTGGTTTCTGTCCTCTTTCATGTGAGGAGCACCTTGGTGGTTCTCTTGGCAGCTGCTGTGCCTTGGGTGCTGTCTGCATTGTCCGAGTGAGAGCTGGGAAATTGTGTTGTGTCCACGCGAGCTGACATCAGCCTCCCCACGCCTCTTCTCCAGAGGGAAGAGCCAAATCACCCACCTTTACGCAGCAGAACTGTAGCACCAGGGTCCCTCTCCAGGTCCTGTGGACCAGACTCCTGTGAGCTGTACCCTGTGATCTGCTGCTCAGGGGTTTGGGTTCATGAGCAGGACAGACTCTGTGGCATAAAAGTGTAAGGACATCATATAACAGGGTCTCCTGTGCAAAGCCAGGCTCACCAGACGGGATCTGGCTCTGCTTCCCTCCTCTGCACTTGAGCCCTGTGGTCTTATCTCAAGAAGAAAAACTTGAGAGATAGCAAGAAATCAGAGGAACAAGATCCAAGGAGTAGAGAAGAGGATGGGACCCCCAAATTTAGTGACAAAATGCAAAGCTCTGCTACAGTCTTCAGGTGAAAAACATGGCCTGTTGTGAGACTTGAATCCTGATCCAGACTTCTGATATCCTACACATGCTCAAAATCCGTTTTCATGTTTGGCTCATCAAAAGCAGCAGTTCTGGTGCTTCCCTGACCATGGCAGGGGGTGAAACAAGCTGAGCTTTAAGGTCCCTTCTGACCAAATCATTCAGATTCCATAATTTTAAGCGGAGCTGGGCTGGGAGTCCTGGTGTGATAAGGCCCCATTTCTGAGCTGATAGGGACACACTGCAACAGCCTGAGTGGGCAGGAGGGCACCAAGGAGGTGGGACAAGTTGAAAGGGAGGAGGATGAGGCCATTTTGGGCTGCACTCTGGCTGAGGAGCAGTATTGGAGGCAAAGGCCCGGGGCTGGCAGGGTGACAGGCACAGCTGCTCTGGAAGCCATTGTCAAGGGCTGGGCACCTTTGAGGTTTCCCCTGCACGTCAGCAAGGCACTGCCAGGACACCCTGAAGGGCAGACATGGCATGTCTGAAGAGGATTTTGGCCCTGAGGGACCCGGAAGCATTGTCTAACAGGACAATGTGGAGGCAGTTTGTAGGCACGCTCAGATGTCAGTTTTCCACTCATCCAGCCCTCCTGGCTGGAGATGTGCAGCTCTTCTGAAACAAAGCCAGCAGAGCAAGCACCCTTGAGCAGCCTGAAGGGAAGAGCAGAGCACCAAGCTCTTGATTGGCAAGAGCCAAGGCTGTCTGCTGTACTGAACGGAAGCTTGGGGAACATTTATGTTCTCCTTTCTCTCAGCTTCCAGTGCCATAAACTATCCATGATTTCTGAGTGAGATTACTCAGCATGCCTCAGAACTTCTCCTCCACTGCATCCCTTCACAATCTCCTTCACTGCATCCCTGCATTCAAATCCACCCGGATGATTGTGTATAAAGTTGTCTTTCTTGACGAGTACTTCCAAGTCATCATCTCCTCTCCCTCTTTATACTCCAGATAATCTTCTTCTGCCTACTTAAAGGCTACCTGTCATTTGTCTTCTACCTTTTAGTAATATCACTATTAACTATCATACCTTTTAATGTCAGTGATTCTAGTGGTAAGAAACTATTGGGCATAGTCTGCTTTTAAAAATAAAGTATGTGTGTAATTCTTATCCCTTATTCTTAAGAATAATTCCACACTATTCCAAATCTGCATCAAGAATAATCACAAAATCATAGAATTGGAATCACTGAAGCTGGAAGGGACTTCCCAAGATGGCCTAGTCCAACCTGTCCACTCAAGTAGGGTCAGCTATTGCAGCTTGCCCAGAACTGTTTCCAGTCAGATTTTCAGTAACTCCATTGATGGGGAAACTCAACAATCCCCTAAACAACCTCTCCCTGTGTTTGACCACCCTCACAGTAGAAAAGTGGGGGTTTATGTTCAGATGGAATTTTCTGTGCTTCACACTGTGTCCATCACCTCTTGTCCTGTCACCCACTGGGATCACGTGCACACAGTTTATGCACTGTCACACACACGTGCACAGTTTATGCACTGTCACACACACACACAAGTGCACACACTTTATGCATTGTCTCACAGACACACACACACAGTTTATGCACTGTCACACACACACACACACACAGTTTATGCACTGTCACACACACACATGCACAGTTTATGCACTGTCACACACACACACACGTGCACTTTATGCACTGTCACACACACACACAGTTTATGCACTCTCACACACACACACACTTTATGCACTGTCACACGCACACACACACACGTGCACAGTTTATGCACTGACACACACGTGCACAGAGTTTATGCACTGACACACACGTGCACTTTATGCACTGTCACACACACACACAGTTTATGCACTGTCACACACATGCACAGTTTATGCAGTCACACACAC
>VXAD01009157.1:148665-167375 GCA_013399195.1 Dicrurus megarhynchus
GCAGAGCCACAAGGTCCCCCCTGAGCCTCCTTTGCTCCAGGCTGAGCCCCTTTCCCAGCTCCCTCAGCCGCTCCTGGGGCTCCAGCCCCTTCCCAGCCCCTCAGGGTCCCTTGTCCTGGGAGTCCCGCGGGGGCCGCTGGGGGGCGCTGTGGGGCCCGCCCCGGGCTCGTTGCTCGGCAACCGCCCGGCACCCAGGGGCGGGGCGCTACGCGCGCGGCGCGGCGCGATGACGGAATCAGAGCGCGCGGCGCGAGGAGAGGGAAGGGCGGGGGGAGGCGAGGTGTGCGGGCCGGGACCTCTCCCCGCGGCGGTGAGTGCGGCCGGGCCGGGCCGGGCCGGNTGCGCCATGTTCACCAGCGAGGTCGGTGCTGCCGCCGGCCCTGGGTGCTCCGTGGGTGGAGGAGGCAGGGCCGCCCAGTGCCTGGGCTGCTCTCTGTTGAGCTGCTCAGCAGCTGGGCCAGGATCCCCGCGTGGGGGCCCAGGATCCCCTTGGGGTGATCCTGGAGTCCACTGGATATGCCCCGTGGTTGCTCAGGATGCCCCCGTTGTGGTTCTTGATCCCTTCATCGTGGTTCTGGGTCCCTCAGGAACCCCCCATGGTGGCCCTGGATTTGTCCATGGTGCCTCTCGATTTCCCTATGGGCTCCAGGTCCCCCCATGCTGGCCCTGGAGCCCTTCGAGGTGATTCTGTGTCTTCTTATGGTGGCCCCAGAGCCCTTTATCGTGATCTGGTGGGTAGTTAGAGGCTGTGGCAGGGACTGTGATCTTGATTCGTGGTCTGCTGCGACCACCCTGTGCCCAGCGAGCTGCCAGGCTGAGCTGCCAAACCGGAGAGTTCTGATACATTTACTTATTTTTCTAGCGGTGATTTGTGGTTTCTGTGGTTCTGGGCATCTTTCCTGCCCTGGTGCCGAGCTGTGGGAGCCGTGCTGGGGAGTCTGGGCAGCCCTCTCCGTGCAGCGGAGGGTGTGTGATGCGTGCTCCGGGCTCCCCTTGGCACTGGCTGTGAGCTGGTGTGTGCTGGGTTGTGCTGGTCTCCTGCCGTGGGGGTGTCACTGGGGCTGGGGTGACTCGGAGCCCCGGGTGCTGCGCTCAGCACATCTCACCTGTGAGCACCTTGGCTCGCAGCCCTGGCTGTGAGACTCGCAGTACCTGTGTGCTGTTTCCCTGAGTCACTGGCAGGCGCTGTTTGAGCTAGAGCTGGCACTCGCTGTTGAACGTCAGATGCTTTGCCTGGCTTTGTCTTTTGTAAGTTTGAGTCAATCTTTGCAGCTTTTTCTTACGGAAGATGCTTTCCTTATTGTACCACCTTCCCCATTAGCAGGGAGAAACATTATTAAGTAGCTCACAGGTCCTAAAGCCCTCCCTGCTAGCCCAAGAGTCATTGCAGCAGAGAATGATTTTGTTCTTTGTTTTACCCAGGCATGAAGGCTGTGGCAGAGCTCTCTGTGTGCCCACTGCTCTCAGTGCTGTCGGGGCAGCAGGTGTCTCAGTTTTTACAGTCCTGTGCAAAGAAACCAAAACGAGGAATGTGTGGCTTGACCACAGACCAGTATTTTTTTTTTTTGTCCATATCTTCATGGAATTTGTCAATTCATCAGGTTTATGCTCTTTCTCTGCATAAAGGAAATGTAATTAAATGAAGAAAATGCACAAAGCAAATTCAGTCCCTGAAGGCTGAAGTTTTCTGTTCTCCAGTAGCTCCAGGTGCTCACCAGTACAGCAGAGTGTCTCTGCTTCTCTGGGTTTGCCTCCACGTTCTGTCAGTGCTTTTGACTTCTGGACTTTGTCTAGGCAGTGTGCAGAGATCCAATCACTCCGTGTGCTCCAGAACGTTCTTTGTGGCTGCTAACAAAGGCAGGGGGTTGGTGTGCTTTGGGTCTGAGCTGAGATGTCTCTCCTTGCTTCGTTACACTCATGCTAACTGTAACATCATCGTGACCTTCATTCAGACATGTAAATCTTCTTGGGAAATTAAATTCTCCCTGGGAAAACGCCTGTGCCCAGTGGGCAGAATTGCTTGCTCTCTCACACTCCCACACTGCCTCTGCTTTCTTTTGCTTAGTCTTTCTTCCAAACTTGCTTCTTTGTTATGGAAACCCTAAGTGACCAACCTGCCAAGGGGCACACAATTACGGAGTGTTTGTGGGAGAGCTTCCTTCCAGGAAGGGGCAGCTTGGTAAGCCTCAGAGTGGACTTGCTTCCTGTGTGTGTCAGCGACAAGTGTGTCAGGGCCTGTGATGTGACAGTGCTTGGACACTCTCCAGGCTCTTGTGGTTACAGGGTTTGAGCAGGCTGGGACTCCAGGGAGCTCAGAGTGTGTGTGGTGTCATGGACTGACAGGCCCTGCCAGGGCTTCCTCACCACTGAATTACTTGCCTCCTGCAAGTCTGGGGGCTGCTTGGCTGCTCTGATGTGCCAGAGCGGGCTGCACAAGGCTTTGTTCAGAGCTGATCCTGGGGTTATGCCATGGCATTCCTGGTCTTGTATCCTGGGGTTATGCCACAGTATTCCTGGTGCCACATCTGTGCATGGCCAGTACAACACTGAGACTGTCAGCAGATGCTGTTGTCATAAAGAACTGCCTTTGCCTCTCTGTGTCTCAAGTTTCTTTCCTTCTCTCACTTCCGACTTCAACATTTTAAAAAGTTCTCAGTCTAGCTTAGTATTAATTTCTTCCCATTTTCTGTTCCCATTTTACAGAATGAGGAGAAGCCACTGATCACCTGATGAAGCCCAGGCTTTTTACAACACTTTCCTTTGCCTCTGTGCTGAGCAATGTGGGAGAACTGAAACACCATCAGTTTTACATACAGGGTTGTTCCTTGTAGTGAAAATTGCAGAGCAGTTTTATCTCCCCTGGATCTTGGTTGTGCACTGGTATTTGTCTTTGTTTGGCCAAGTTAACATAACTTAGGATCTTTTAGAAGCTGATAATTGGCTCCACCTCAGAAAGAAACTATTCTGTCTTCTCTTGGAGGCTGTGTTCTAGGAACTGAAGGGTTCTTTTCCCCCAGCATGGAGATATATTCTGAAAGTAAGCAGCTGGTGTTTCCACGTTCTTACATGGTCAACTTCACTGTGCTGTGATTGCCCTCCAGAGTACAGTGAGCCACACATTAGCACTGTCATGCCAGCATTTCTCTTCCCCTGTGAGAAGAAATTGGGGTTTATTCCAGCGTACTTTTGTGTATCTGCATTAGTAAAGACAAAAACAAGAAGTAGCCTTGGGTAAGAAAGGGGTTGCAAAATTTTAGACCCATTCTCCTGCAGGGTGAGTTGCATGATTGTCATGGTTTAGCCCCAGGCAGCAGCCAAGCCCCTCGTAGCCTGTAGCCCGTTGTATGGATGAACGAGGGACTGCCTGTGTCCCAGCAGCCCAGCACTGAGCACTGCAGGCACTTCTCCAATGCTGCACACACAGGCTGGAGCTCAGTTCAGAGTCCTCATGAGTCTGAAAGGCTGAGAGAATTGGGATTGTTGAGTCTGGAGAAGGCTCTGGGGTGACCTAATTGTGGCCTTTCAGTACCTGAAGGGAACCAACAAGAAAGATGGAGAGAGACTTTTCACTGGAGTTACAGGAGAAAGGGGAATGGCTTCAAACTGACAGAGAGGGTCCATGGAAGGTCCCTTGCAGCCAAGACCATTCCGTGATTCTGTGTTCAGAATCAAGTTATCTCCACACTGAGATCCTTCTTTAAGGTATGATGTTAGGATCAGCATCAGCTTAGTGGATCAGTGCCCCCAGCACAGAGCTGCTGGCAGAGCACCCGATGATTCCTGACCAATGGACTGGCTTAGTGAGCCCACCATGCTTTGTGAAATATAATCTGTTTTGTGCAAATTGGATGGATTCACAGAATTTTCTGTTCCCAAAGATTGACTGTTGAGAGGATAATGTTCCTTGGAAAAAATAATTATTCCAAAATTAATCATAGAGGTGATAAAATAGTCAGGGGGCAAAGTCTGGATTGTGTAAGTGCCATCACTGCACAAACTGTCATTTAACTTCATTCCATTTTAGGAATGAAGTTCACCATAAGCATGAAGAATGAATCAGGAAATTGATGAGTTGAGAAAGCTTTTTCTTTGGCTTGGTTTTACAGTGGAGTGGTGAAGATGTCCAGGTGTTGGAAAGGAAAATTACTTGTCAGTAGAATTGACTTGTTCAGGTTTAGGGCTTGACATGCCATGGGGAAGTTACCAAAGCTCAGGCAGAACGATGTCCTACTGATAGAGGGCACAGAGATGTCAAATTCTGGGCCACAGAGACACTTGGCTAAACTCCCAAAATAAGGAAGAATTTGATAAAGCCAGCTCAGCAGCTGTGCTGAGTCAGCTCTGAATGGGTAGAGGGTAATTCCAGCAGGGGCATGTTAAGGCCACCGACTCCAGAAGTCCCCTGGCCCAGAGGAAGAGAAAGACTGAGCATGGCACTCATTAGCGTAAGAAGCAAGGAAATCATTAACCAATAGAAGATAGAAGGCTAATTAACAAGAGAGCTAGGTAACTTGTAGCCAATGAACTGTGATATCTTTGTTTGCTAAAATGTATATAAAGTGAACAGTTTTGCCGGTCATGTGCTGGCTTTGGGGATTGGCCTCCAGCTCCTCTCTCTGTGCTGAACTTAAATGAATCAAATACCTGGACTCTGGGTGTGGATTGGCCTCTTTCACACCTGCTTTGGGCCAACACTTAGCTGGGACTCCATGTGAACTGCAGCGTGTCACACACATCCACTCAGGGAGGAATTCCCTTGGAGTAAAGCTTGGAGTACTGCATGGAGGAGAGTTGTCTTGCACAGGTGACACATGTAATCTCTGCTGACTCAGATCTCAACTGACAGGTTTTACTGTGCAGTGTGACTGTCCTTTTGATCCATGAAGAGCTTTTGTCTCTTACTCATCCTGTAAGTGAATTCTGTAGGGAAATTCCCTCCTTCCCCATATCCTTTCAGTGAGCACCAGAATAGAAAGGACAAATCTCTGTTGAAACCTCTGACAGATCTTATTTTCAAACCTGCTGAGTGCTGTGGGCTTTCTGCTCACATTAATGAAAAATAAAGCTGTGTCCCCCTTTTATCTTACAGCTCTCAGAGAAAGATAAACCCTGTGTGGATATCCAGGGCCTGACAGCCTCCACCATGGAAATCCTGCTGGACTTTGTATATACAGAAACTGTGCATGTGACAGTAGAAAACGTCCAAGAATTGCTGCCAGCAGCATGTCTGCTTCAACTGAAAGGTAATTCAAGGATTAGCACAAATTGCACCATTGCTGCTGTTCAGAGATTTGATTTGTTTGACCCTCTGTGCATGGAAGAGAGATTGGGGGAGGAATGATATTTGTAAGTAGTTATATCAAACTTCTGTTTTGTTGGGCACTGTGGTCTCGTTGGTAGAGGAACGGATTTGAGTGCAAAAAAAATGGTAAAACAGGTTCCATGCTTTTGGGCTGCTGTACTTCTGCAGGAGTATTCCCAAGAGGAATTGTGAGCTGTATAGCACATAAATGTTACAGCTCAGCTATATTATTATAATAAGCAAATCTGGGTGTCATTTGAGCTGCCATCACAGTATGTCTGGGTCAGTAACAGACTGGTTGTCACTGCACATGCACCTGTGGAGCTACCCCGGACAATTATCCCAAATCCCAGACAACTTACCCAAAAGTTATCCTAGACCTAGAAATCCGGTACTATATCCACTAGCAGACACATTAGTGGTTTATAATCCATGAAGCTGAGCACAACTCACATTGGAGTCTTCCTAGTATCAGATTGATGTCATTTTTGGATTGGAATAGAACAGCCAGAACTCAAACCAGCCCAAACACGTGGTCTGGCTGCTCCAAGTGTCTTCACAGCCTCCGAAGCAATACATGCATGTGTGTGTTTCTGTAGTGCTTTTACTTGTTACTTGAATTGGATTTTCATTATTGCTTAGAACTTTCTTTTTTGAAGCCCTTGCCAAAGCAGTGGATTGATAGTAAGCATGCAGTGCTCATTCACCCCTCCAATTTTCCGTAGGTGTGAAACAAGCTTGCTGTGAGTTTCTAGAAAGCCAGCTGGATCCATCAAATTGTTTGGGCATTCGGGATTTTGCTGAGACACACAATTGTGTGGATCTAATGCAAGCTGCAGAGGTCTTCAGCCAGAAACATTTTCCAGAGGTGGTTCAGCATGAAGAGTTTATCCTCTTAAATCAAGAAGAGGTTGAAAAGCTCATCAAGTGTGATGAAATTCAGGTAAAACCTGAAAAGTACCATTACTGTGCAAAGCATTGAAATAAAACATTGAAACCAGTCAGTAATTAGTCCATACTCCTGGGGTGGACTTCTCACACAGTTCCTGAATTTGGAATTTGATATTCAAGAAGCGTCTAATTTTTTTTTTGCTAGTTTATGATCTGAATTTTATCAATAACATGTAGCTTCTCTGTAAGAATTTGTTGTCACACGAGTGGTTCTTGCAAGTCAAGCACAGTGAGTTAGTTCCCTCTGCAGAGTTATTGGCGCTTCATTCCCTCCTTTCCCTGGAGAAGACAAGTTGTCTCAATGCCTACATTTCAGAAATACCCCCAAGCTTTTACTTCTGTTTGCCTGCTGATCAGCAGCACAAGGAATCCCCGGGATGGTGCAGGGTGGTTTGACTCTGCAGGGATTACAGGGAGACTCAGTTCCCTGACGGTGAGTTTCTGGAGGATGTGCTATGTGACTGGAACATGTCAAATACAGTTTTCCACCTTTTCTATAAATAAGTTGAACATTCCCTGGTAATGAGGAGAGAGCTTGATTATTTATTGAGGTAGATTTCGTCGAGAGCTAATGTTCACTGCAGTTGAAAGCAATCACTGCTCAGAGTTCAGGGGAACAGGAATGCTTGGAAGCAAACCAACGTATGGGATATCTTTGGTAGGATTCCTGAAAAGCCAGTGCAGCGGTAGCCAGAGGAGAATTGTTGATATATTCCTTGAAAGTGGTCTTCAGCCACGGCAACATCCTCTTGTTAACGAGGCTGCTTGAGGAAGAGCATGTGAGAGAGTGGTGAAGGACCCTGCTGCAGCCGGGATCTGCAGTGGAGAAGGCTGAGCGTGTTTGGTATTTGTGCTGTGAGGGGCTGAGCTCCTGTGGGTTGTGATGATACTGAGAGCAGCTTCTGGGCTGGGAGCAGGAAGTAATGAGGAACTTCAGAATGACCCAGCCAAACTTCTCGGAGGATCTGCTCAGGCGAAGTGACATTCCTTGTGGATTGGAAGGGCTGCTTCAGACCTTGCAGCAGGCAGTGTGTTGTGCATGCACTGTCGTACCTTAAGAAAATGTGACAAGTAGGGCAAGGGAGGCGATCCTCCCCCTCTTCTCTGTCCTTGTGAGATCTCACCTGGAACACTGTGTCAGGTCAGGGCTTCCCAGCACAAGATGGACGTGGACCTGTTAGAGCGGGTCCAGAGGAGGCCACGGAGCTGCTCCGAGGCCTGGAGCCCCTCTGCTCTGGAGCCAGGCTGGGAGAGCTGGGAGTGTCACCTGGAGAAGAGGAGGCTCCAGGGAGACCTTATAAAGGCACTTATAAAAAAGAGGAAGAGTGACTTTTTACATGGGCAGAGAGTGATAGGACAAGGGATAACAGTTTTAAAGAGGAGATATTTAGATTTGATGTTGGGAAGAAATTCTTTCCTGTGAGGGTGGGGAGGCCCTGGCACAGGGTGCCCAGAGAAGCTGTGGCTGCCCCATCCCTGGAAGTGCCCAAGGCCAGGATGGACGGGGCTTGGAGCAGCCTGGGATAGTGGAAGGGGTCCCTGCCCATGGCAGGGGGTGGAATGGGATGGGCTTTAAGGTCCCTTCCAACCCAAACCAGTCTGGGATAACGAGCAGGTCTCTCTCCTGCTGTGCCAGCACAGAGCTGCTGTGTGGAATCAAGAGTGTGCTCAGGGAACACCCTCAGAAAATGTCTGGGCAGCTCAAGAAGTGCAATGACAGGTCCTCACTGTGATCCTGCATTTAATGTTACTCATCATTTATCAGAAAACATAAATGATTTAATGAACAATAAAACTGTTAAATATATCTGAGGACATTCCGTTCAGGAGGGAATAAATCAACGCAGGATTATTGCATGTAAAGAGGAGGTGGGGAAATTGGAAACAATACAGTAGTCTGCTCTCCTTTTGTGAGCTCTAATTGTCCTTTCCCTGCAATTCCAAGAGAAAGAGGCTGTTCCAAATTACACTGTAACAAATAAAAACAATGGCATAGAAGAATGCCTTACATAATTAACCTCTGTGCCTCCCTGCTCCAAAACTTTCTGCCTGACAGCTTCAAACTGGACTTCAAAGAGGACCAGTCATAGGCTGGTGGGAAGGCTCAGTTCTCTCATCACAGGCTCTTCTTTTATCTTCATATTTAGTCTCAACTAACAGACTTTGTGATAATAAATTCGTATCTGATTTCCCTTTACGTTGGATGATCTGCTAGATGTGCAAAAAGAAAACAAGGTCTAAGTAATATATAATTGAGATTTTTACAGTTCTTTTGCTTTTGGTAATCATAGCTGTCCAAAGCACCTGTGGTTCTCTAACAGTATCAAATTTGAATGGTTTAGTCAGTGTGATCTCCAGAAGTGGTGTAAGCAGCAGCATGTGCCAGTCCTAAATGGAGACCGGAGCTGGAGAAATAAACTAGTTGTGAAATAAAATAAGCAGTAGAAATAAACAGTAACATTCATGGCCCAAGGCTCTCCACTCTGAAATCTTTTGTAGTTTTTAGAAGGTGAATTGAAATAAAAAGATACCTGAAATGCACTGCTCTGGCTGGATTGTCCAAGGGGCAGTGCCTGGGCACGAGGCTGCCGGGGCCTAAGCCAGACACTTCACTGTGCAAAGGAAACATGATTCTGATCACCTCTATGATGGCACTTTGAATTTTACAGGACCACAGCTCCTGCTCCACAGAGAACTGGGGGAGCTGTCCTGCAAATTCCCACTGGTCGGTGGATGGAGTTCCCAGCTCCGGGCTCTGCTCCGCACTGTAGCACTCACTGCTCTGGGACTTGGACTGCCCATTGTTGATCTCAGCTGCAGGGGAACAAACAAATGCAGGTTTAAGGAAAAGGAAGTGAGGGAATTTAACTGTGCTTATGGGGATTTCCCTAAGAGACTCGTAGCTGGAGTGTCCTGCTCCCTTGCTCACTGTGAAGCAGTGCCAGCAGCCGGGACGTTGTGTGCTCCATGGCAGTAGCTCCAATGTTACCCTGCCATCTGATCGGGATGTGCCTCCTCTTTGCAGGTGGACTCTGAGGAGCCGGTGTTCGAGGCCGTTATAAACTGGGTGAAGCACTCGAAGAAGGAGCGGGAGGCGTCGCTGCCGGAGCTGCTGCAGTACGTGCGGATGCCGCTGCTCACCCCCCGCTACATCACTGACGTCATCGACACCGAGGTACGGCGGGGCCGGCGGTCGCTGCGCGCTCCTGGCTGGGCTCTGCTCTGGCAGAACGTGTTCAGAGCTCTCCTCTGCTGCTGCTGTGTGCTGGCGACGCTGTGGAGCTGTCCCTGCTCAGCCGCAGCGCCGCCGTCACACGGAGCAGGGGTTTGCTGTACCAGCAGTCACAGCATCCCGCTCTGCAGCCGCAGGGTGCCCTCTCCGGAGCTGTTAGTCAGCTGTCTCTGCAGATATCCACTGCCTCTTTCTGTTGTCATCTGTTACACTCTCCAACAAGTGCTTCCTGCCTTCGTTCCTAAGTGCTGGCAGGTCCCCCTTCCCCAGGCTGAAGATTGCTGGCGTTGATCTCAGGGAGGTCGTGGCTCCTCAGAGGGTGTCTGAGGTGCAGATGGCCGGCAAGTACCTCTGAGTGAGAAAGACAGGAGCTGTGTGGGTCCATGACCAATACACAGCCAAGAGCCATGGCTAACACTGCTGCTTTGTGTTCTGGGATGCTGCAGAGGCGACCCAAAATGGGGATGATGCAAAGAGATAATTAAGCTTTTCAGTGCAAGTTTAATTCCAGACAGGAAGTGATGCTGACCCCAGGCAAGATTTCAAAGGAAGGCCCAGAGAAGGTCAAACCAGCCTTCAGGTTAGATGGTGATAGGATGTACTCAAAGGTTACTAGCCCTTGTCACCTGACAGGTGCTGAATGGTGAATGACAGACATTTTTCTACGTCAGGAAAAGGCTGGTTTAGCAACAGTCGTCTCGGATGTGATAGATCATGGATGTTATTAAATCAGGACAACCTAATGGGCTCTTGTGTTAGGCTGTGCCAGAGCTAAAGGGTGTTCAGTCAGATTGTCATGGTCCACTTCAAACTGAAAGTGAAGCTAATGGAACTTCAACCAGACCTCAGTGCTTCTGTTGCCTCTTCACAACTCCATGTCCCACATGCACAGGGATCAGGGCAATAGATCAGATGAACAGCTTCATTGGGCTGTGCTCCCTGTGTCTTCTCCAGTGGCAGGTGCAGGATGAGTTATATGGGGCAGATCAAGTGTGGTTTCACTGCCAGTTCCTCTTCCTAGTCATACTTCTGCTGGCTTAAATGGAGCAGAAGTGACTTTTCCTTAGTGTTCCAATGCAGCCATTTTCCTTAAGGAACCTTCAGTGCCAGACTGTGAGGATGGAGCCGTATCTTCTCAGCTGCAATCTGGTCTTCAGTTGCCTTTGCATTTCTCTGCATGCCTTGTCTCCACCAGGACGCTGCAGCCTGCACACAAGTCCTTTACATGCTGTCTGAGCTGATGAGAGTTGGCTTTAGGACAGTTCTGAGGTTTCTTAAAATACACTTCATGTACCAGTGACTCATGTTTCTCCCCAGCCTTTTATACGCTGCAGCCTGCAGTGCAGAGACCTCGTAGACGAAGCCAAGAAATTCCACCTTCGGCCCGAGCTCCGGAGCCAGATGCAAGGACCCAGGACACGAGCACGTCTGGGTGAGCAGCAGGGGAAAGGACACTGAGAGGGGCTGGGGCACTGGCAGGTGGTGTGTCAGACACCTTGTCCAGTGCCTTGTTGTTCTTCACAGCAGTAGCTTGTCATCCCATGGTCCCCAGTGGGACAGAGAGGGGACTGGAGCAAAGGACAGAGTGCCTCTTTTACAGAGCATGATTGCTTAGTGCCAGTGTGGGGACCAGTTTATTGCTTTTAATCCCAGGCCCCTGCTGTGGCCTCAAAACCAGTTTCCCGAGTTGCTGGTGCCTTCCCCAGAGCTGAGATGAAAACAGGGATTTAGAGGCAGCTTTGCGCCAGGGAAGGCTCAGAGTTTCTTCAGGTTGTTCCCCTGAGGTGACCCTTTGGTTGTGAAGGGATTGACTTGGCTTTGCTGTCCCTCTGTGCCTCAGGAGCTAACGAAGTGCTGCTCGTGATCGGCGGCTTTGGCAGCCAGCAGTCCCCCATTGATGTGGTGGAGAAGTACGACCCCAAGACCCAGGAGTGGAGTTTCCTGCCGGTAAGGGACTGGTTCTGACCACCACTGGGCTGACCAGTCTGTGAGGAAACACTGGTCCTGCAGGGCCAGCTGGATAGCAGTCTCCTTGGGCTGTCCTGTGCAATCTGCTGAGGATTTCTGACAGAAATTCTTCAGATGTTTACGTGGTGAATGCTGAAACCACTTCAGTTTGCAGAGTGATGGAGGGAGAGGGGGTTGTTGTCATAGACCTGATCAGCTGAGCCTGCAGAGACCCACATCTTGGTTGTGGGAGTGAGAACTATCATGTTTCTCAGTGAAGGGGTGTTAAGCTTTAAGGTTAGTGATGATAATTGGAATGTCAATAGGAACCCTGTAATCAGTGCAGTCTTCAGGCTGCTGCATGATCCCGCTGCTTGCAGTGTTCTGGAGCGCAACAGGAAAAGAGAATTCCTGCACTGAGGAGTATTTCTACCCAAATTAAAATCACTTTTATCTGTGTGAAATGGTGGAGAACTGCCTCTTCTTTAATATCACCAGTCAGGGCAGACTCAGTATCACTTGGTGTTCCAAAATTCTGATCTTTTTTGGAGGCTAAAAGCTTCATCAAATATTCAGAGTCCCCACTTTTGCCCATTACCAGTGGGTGCAGGAGCCAGTGGGAGGCTAACAAAACATACCAAATGCATCAAAGATTATGCAGCAGCACAGGATAAATACATTTATTGCGAAATATTTGAGTGCAGAGAGACATGTTCCTGAGAAGAGAGCGTGGCAGGGGGAGGCAGACACAGTCACTCAGGCTGTGTCCTTTAAATCCATTGTGCTGCCTGCTCTGGGGCAGTGGGCAGCAGAGGGTGGAAGAGCAGTGGTTGGTCTCGTGCCCGGTGTCGTTTCCTCTCTTTGACCTCGGTGTTGCTTTGCTGTCTCAGAGCATCACGCGGAAGCGGCGCTACGTGGCCACGGTGTCCCTCCACGACCGCATCTATGTCATCGGGGGCTACGACGGGCGCTCCCGCCTCAGCTCCGTGGAGTGCCTGGATTACACGTCGGATGAGGATGGCATCTGGTACTCCGTGGCTCCCATGAACGTGCGGCGAGGGCTGGCGGGAGCCACGACCCTCGGAGGTATGTCCTGGTCGCTGCCAGGGCAGAGCAGCCTGTTCAGCTCTGGCCTGAGATGCCCTGAGCTGGTATGCGAAGAGTGGGCTGGCTCTGGGGGAGGAGGGGAGCCTGAGATTCTGCCTTCTCGTCACTGGGATGCAGAAATGGAAAACTTGCCCACATATCCTGAGAGGAGCTCTGCCTCCGCTGCATTCCTGCAGCACGTATCTGTGAACTGGGGGAAAGGGGCTCTGTGAGAGATTATGGAGTGGGAAGCTCTGATGGGCAACACTGAGCACAGGCCACCAAGTACAGCTGTGACCATCCGGCACTGGAGAGACTGGAACATGTGCAGGGAAGGAGTGAGGACTTTGGGGAGGTACTGACATGAGGCTCATCATGGGCAGGGTTAGGGCATGGCAGTGTTTTGGTGGTTCTGCAGCATGAAAAAAATAGCTGGATGTGCATATTCTCTTTCATCCATCAGCAGGAGGCAGATTTAAGGGCCAGATGGGACTCGTGTTTGTTTGTTGGGCCTGTGAGCCAGGCTGAGGAGCCTGGGTTCATCTTGGCTCCCAGTGTGCCAAGGTCTGTTTTCTGTGGTTTGCAGTCCACGTTGCAGCTTTGCTCAGTGTGTGAGGGCCCTCGTGCTCCTCGTGCATGGTTGACTCGCTGGGTCCCACCTCTGTCATTGCAGACATGATCTACGTTTCGGGTGGGTTCGATGGGAGCCGCCGTCACACCAGTATGGAGCGCTACGACCCCAACATCGACCAGTGGAGTATGCTGGGAGACATGCAGACAGCACGCGAGGGAGCGGGGCTCGTGGTGGCCAACGGAGTGATCTACTGCCTCGGTGGGTACCTCAGCACCTCTGGGACTTGTGCAAAGCCTGCCCTTTTACACAGGTGACCGTTCAGGTGCTGCCTGAGCAGCACCAACCTGTCACGTCCATGTTAGAAGAGGTTTGACCTCACTGGGCACTCCCAGCTGTGTCAGTGAGTGCTGCCTGACCTCACTGTTCCCATCACAGTGGCTTGGACTGCAGCTGCATTATCACTGCAGGAAATGCTGCACACTGCAAATTACATACAATTTACATGCACTGCAGTTGAGGGATGGCTGAAGTGTGGAGGATAAGCAGTGCCAGCTGAAGCTTTGTGTGGCCTGGGCAGTGTCTAAATGCCCAGAGATGAAGCAGGTGGCCATAGGACAGAGGGTGCACCTGCACCACGCAAAGCAACGGTGGCTGTAGCGCTCCAGAAATGTATCCTGAGCTGTCTGTTCTCCAGCTTCTTCCTGTAGCACTCAGTTTCAGAGCACCACACCAGCTGTGAATACAGTGAGATTTCCAGAGGACAAAGCACTCTGAAGCTTGTTCTGTGGGTCACCTTCTGGACCCCAGAAAAGGCAGGCCCAGCATTGCACCCACATCTGTTGCAGTCCTCTTCCTGGGGAGTCACAGATCTTCAGCACTTGTTTCATAGAACCACTGAATGGTTTGGGTTGGAATGGATCTTGATCTCATTCCACCCCCTGACATGGGCAGGGACACCTTCCACTAGCCCAGGTTGCTCCAAGCCCTGCCCAACCTGGCCTCGAACCTGGCCATAAACCAACCTGGTTTATGGGTTTCACTTCCCCCTCCCAAATTCCTCTGTCCCCCAGGATGGATGGCAGCACACTGCTCCTTTGCTGGGGCTGCATGGAGGTTTTTGTGTATCCTCTTGTGAAACAACTCTTGAGAGATCCCCAGCCTACACTGCTCAGCCTCATGCAGCTGCAGCTGCAGCGCAGACCTGGGAGCTGCACATCTGCAGGGCTGCACCAGCAGTGGCCTCAGTGTGCTCAGAGGCAGCTCCGTGAGGCTGGCCTGGTTTGGGGAGGTGATGCTCTCCCACGTGGCCCAGTGCAGTGTGGGGGCAGACCTGGCTCTGGGTGGCTGCAGGATCCTCTGTCCTGTCCTGCCAGGGTGGGCTGTGCTGATGGCAGTGCCACGCTGTGCTCAGGGCCCACCAGGCATGTTACTGCTCTCTGCACAGAAAACGTTCTCCTCAAGTCAGCCCCATGGTTTGCTCCTGTGTTTTGTTTCAGGAGGCTACGACGGGCTGAACATCCTGAATTCTGTCGAGAGGTATGACCCCCACACTGGACACTGGACAAATGTCACTCCAATGGCCACCAAGCGCTCAGGTAAGAGCCCACAGTGCCTTGAAGCCAGTGTGTTTCCTGCTGCACTGAGGGAGCAGTCACTGCTGGTGTGTTCTGCTGCCCTGGAGGATGCTCTGGCCCCGGTGGGTGGTTTGGCTTTGAGAAGGGATGATTTTACAGCACACTGGCTTGAATTCCCAGGAGAAATACTAATTTTCACATGCCTGCTGTCTCCATCCCATGCCAAGGTGTGTATAGAGGAACGTGGTGGCGGGGTTATAGGTTACAGGGAGGGAGAGGAAATGCTGTGTGACTTCCAAAACTAGGAACAGTGCTCGGCATGGAAAAGAGCTCACAAGGCACAAACTGACCGTAGTACTGGGTCAGTGCTGGTCAGCTGCACGGGACATGGTGAAGGCAGGTGTGCCCTGCCAGGCTGCTCCTTCACCTGAGCCCTGCTCCGGGACAGCAGGAGCGCAGAGAGCAGCACTGCCAGAGCAGTGTCACCCTGCAGTGGGGTTACACAAATGGTGTAACAGTAAGTCACACAATAATTATTCCCCACCAACTCTTCACTTGTCTCTCTCCCTGAGGCCACCGAGTGCGTGGTAATGTCACAGTGTCCTCCAGTGCTGTACCTGAGGGGGCTGGCAAGGAGGAACCAAGGCTGGCGGGGGTTATTTGCTGCTGGTTTCATAAATTCTCAGTTGGACCAGCATATTATTGTCTGCCTGCACTGTGAGAACAGCTGTTCTGGCAGCTGCTCCAGCCACCTCTGCACCTCTCCAGAAACCAGTTTTCATTTCCCTGTCTTCCAGAGGAGTAATGTCAGGGAAATCCCTCCTCCAGCTTTGCATGGAGCAGTGTGCAGCTACTCTCCAGGCTACAGCCAGGAGCTGGGTGACACCAGGGAGTCAGAAACACCAGAGGAACTTGTCTGTGTACTAACAGTCCCAGCCAGCTGCCTGCCAGCAGAGTGGGCCTGGTGCTGCTCTGCTCTCACACCCGTGGTCAGGCGTCAGCCCAGGCAAACCTCTTGTGCTGCTGTGCTGCCTAGGCCCCCCATGGCACAGAGTCAGCAGTGTTCAGTGGAGTGACATGTTGTCATGTATTATATTGGAGACAACAACAACAGAAGACACGGTTATCAGCTCTTTTGGGAGAGATACGAGCATAAAAAATGTCCTGTGAAAAGGGAGGAGCTGACCTGTTCAGCCTTGTAACAGCGAGCCCGGTGCTGCCGGTGTCACTCGCGGGTGTGCCTGTGCCACCTTCTCTCCACAGGGGCTGGCGTGGCTCTGCTCAATGACCACATTTACGTGGTGGGTGGGTTCGATGGCACGGCGCACCTCTCCTCGGTGGAAGCCTACAACATCCGCACCGACTCCTGGACCACGGTGACGAGCATGACCACGCCGCGCTGCTACGTGGGGGCCACGGTGCTGCGGGGCCGGCTCTACGCCATCGCCGGGTAAGCCCACGGGCTCCTGCAGCTCTGAACAAGTGACCTGAGGGGACACAGCTGCTGCCCCTTCCACGGGGCATCTCCTCTAGGAGAGGAGGCACCCACAGGGTCACCGTGCCCAACCAGAACAGGCAGCACAAAGGTCCAGGGCCCAGGCAGGCAGGAGAGCGGCAGCAGACAGCAATGGCAGCCTGATGCAGGGGTTATCATTTGGGCTATTCCTGCTGTATACAGCTGCCCAGCCTCCCAGGAAGAGCTCTGAAATGCCTCAGCCTCTTCCTCCAGCACCGTCCTTCATTTGTAACTTTCTGTCCTGGCAGATACGATGGCAACTCACTGCTGAGCAGCATCGAGTGCTACGATCCCATCATTGACAGCTGGGAAGTGGTCACCTCCCTGGGGATGCAGCGCTGCGACGCGGGAGTCTGCGTCCTTCGGGAGAAGTGATCAGGAGGGAGCTCGCGAAGAAAAACATTCTAAAAAGTCTCAGCTGGAGGAAGAGTCCCAAATGATTTGCAGTGACTGTTCTTGAGAGTTGTGGATGCTGTGGGAATAGGCACCAGAACAGCAGCTTTCTGTGCTGCTTGTGACTAGAGCATGTGCATAACTGTGTGATCTCAGCAGTCATTTGAAATCAGGGGCTCTGTGGGAAGCTGGAGGAAGGGGGTGAATGGGTCAGGAGAAGCTGCACTCTCTGCTGTTCCTGTGGCTCAGTCTGTGGGCAGAGCAGAGTTGCCCCAGCCTGGTCTCAGCCAGCCCGGTGACCCCTCCCAAGGACATGTACATACCACTGGGTCACCTCTTCAGCCACCGCAGGACCCCGCGGGTCCTCGGGTCGCTCTCAGCCACGTGGATGTGTGAGGGTGAATCCAGCTGCTCTTATGTTCCAGCTTCAAATCATCGTGTACATACTGAATGTTCAAACGTGCTCCTGGAGCGCGCGTGGGGGCAGAGCCAGGTCGGGCGAGCGTGTGTGAGGGGGGCCTGCAGGGCTGCACCACACAAAAGGAGTCGCAGGTTAAAGCTGTCAGCTACTGAGACGCAGAGCCTGAGGCCACAGGGGCAGAGGGCAGGGGAGGAGCTCGTTGCCGTTTGTGCTCTTTGGTCGGGTGCTCAGCAAGGTTCATCCCATCGTGTGTCCTCGAAAAGCTTGACAGCTCCAGCTGCCAACGATGCGTGGCACCGGGAGCTTGGCTGTGCTGCGGCCGTGCCTGTGCCCCACCCTGTGAGGAGGTCACCCGAGCTGGGGCCGGGAGAGTAGGGACACAGTGGCTGCTGCCCACCAAGGTCCTGCTGGTGAGTCACTGGGGTTTGTCCCCAGGCAGACCCGAGTCCGGCGCACCCAAGGCAGCCTTTCACTCGAGTTCGTTGTGTTGGTTTTCCTTTTATCTAGGATTTGTCTGCTTCCAGGGCTGTTCCGGAGTGACATCCAGGATTCCGTTTCGCCCTTTGTTCTCAGCTGTTTATTCCCCTGTCTCATAGCTCCACATCCCATGACACTTGCTATCCCTGGCCTGCCCCACGAGCCCAGGTGAGGCTCCATCAGTGGCTCACACCAGCTCACGGAGCACTCCCTGCTCAGCATGTCCTGCCTCGCTGCGTTCCTGGGAGCACGGGCTCCCCTCTGCCATCAGCTTGGCCCCACAGTGCCTGGGCTCCATGTAGTGCTGCTCGTTGAGCTTCCTGCTGACTCCTTGCTTGGGGACAGGGTGGGATCGTGGACATGGTAGCATGACCTAATTATGCACTTTCAGCCAACGCTCTGACCTTCTGCGTTTCTATCACACAAGTGTTCTGTGGTTTTGTTTCCTATGTTTATTTTTTAATGAAAGTATAAAGAATAAAATATTTCCTGAGCCAGTGGGAGTTTAGCTTCTGTTCTCTACCTTCCAGATGTTTGTCTAACTGCTGTGTCAAGGGTTTGTGCAAACCCTGTGTTAGACCAGGCAGGCACCCTCAGGTGTCTCTGCCCTGGTAGTGAAAAACAGCTGCTCCAGCTGTGAGATCTGTGGCACAGAGACCAGCCAGGCCTGGAGGACTCCCTAATGAGGGAATTTGTTGCAAAATCTGTTGGAGAAGAGCATGGCAGCAGAGAGGAGGAAAAGACTGTGATTACAGTTGACAGCAATAATGAATCATCAGGGGCTGAACATGAGCCCAGGCGTGCCCAGGTGGCCAAGAAGGCCAATGAGACCTGGCTTGTACCAGCCATGGTGTGACCAGCAGCACCGGTACCCGTCCCTCTGTGCTGGGCACTGCTGGGGCCACACCTCCAATCCTGGGGGCAGGCTGGGACCCTCACAAGAAGAAGGTCGTGGAGGGGCTGGAGCGTGTCCAGAGAAGGGCAACAGAGCCGGGGAAGGGTCTCCAGTGCCCCAAACGCTGCCCCTGCCTTAGGTCACCGGAGATCTCCCGGCACCTCCCGGGACGCCGAGCAGGGCGGGGCCCCGGTGCCGCCCCCGGGGGCGGGGTCATGTCAATGACGTCAGCGCAACGCTCCACCTGACGTCACGGCGCCGGCCCCGCCCCCTCGCCATGGCGGCGCCCTGCGCGGAGATGGAGCCGGCGGCGCCTCCTCCCTCCCCTCCTCCTCCTCCTCC
>VXAD01009157.1:175938-201141 GCA_013399195.1 Dicrurus megarhynchus
CCGGCCCCGCCGGGCCGCGGTGGGCAGTGGGTCTCGCTGCCCCGAGCCGTGTCTCGTCCCAAAATGGTGGCGGCCTCGTCGAGAACATGGCGGCCCACGGGACCCTCAGCCCCGGCCGGCCCTGGGGCCGCAGCTCCTCCCCGGGCACCGTCAGCCCCCGGGGCCGCCTGTCCGTGCGGGCCCCGGGGCGTCCTGCCCGCACAGCGCGGGAGAGCGGCCGGGTTCCCGCTGNAAATGTGCAGGTCTGTGTGAGGAGATGAACATCCCGCTCTGCAGCCAAAGCCCAGCAATGTGCACTGAGCTGCTGCCACTCTCTGGTGCATCCCAGGCACCCAGGAGCACCTCCTCCTGCACATCCCTCTCCTTCCCCCGGCCCTGCCCACACCACCCTGAGGCACACCGGGGTTTGCCTGCTTTTCTGGGCAGGGCTTGTGGATCTTCAGCTTGCCCAGGAAATAGAAATGGGCTGAATACCCCATCTTGCTCCAGGGTGATCTTCTATTCCCTGGATATGGGGCAGGAAGAGAGCTACAGGTAGAGCTGCAGTGGTTTCTGATTTTAACCCAGTCAAGTGAAGAGAGTGTTCCGTTCTGGGTGTCTTCCATTATTTCCGCGATGCATTTAGATTACATCAATACATTCCAGCAGGAAAGGCCAGGGTGCTGGCTGCTCCTGCAGTTGCAGACTAGTGACAATGCGGCCCACGGCAGCCAGACCTGAATGGCCAGGTGAGCCTGTCTGGATAGAAAGTGACCACAGTCAGGGCTAAACCAACAAAAACCTCAGCACACAGCACAGAAAGTACTGGTTTTCCTCATTCTTGGTCGCTCAGCTTTATGCAACAGTTTTCTTTACCTGCCATACCCTTCCCAGGCTACAAGAAAAAAAAACTGAACAACATCCCTGCTTCCCTTCCCCTTGCACCTCTCCAAAAGATTAATGACAGTTCTGACGTCAGGAACCTTGTCCCTCCCCAGCCTCTGCAGAGCTGGCAGTGCATTTTGCAACAGCCAAAGGTCAGGGCTTTGCAGTGGGAGCCCCCGTAAAAGTCCACAGCCCTGGGCTGGGTGTCAGACCTGCCAGCCGGAGGAGAAGGGTTAGACCAGATCTGATGATCCCAAGTGAACTGCACCCAGTGCCCCAAAGGAAGATGAAACCCAAACCAAAATATGTGATGGTCCCTGTCGAGACACTGATGTCGCTGGTGACTGCAGCGGAGCTGCCTCCAGCCTCCTGGGAGAGGGGTTTGTCCATATCCCACTCTTTCAGCCCAGAGACGGCACCCCGAGCCTGCCTGGAGGACCGGGGCCTCTGGGTGTCCACCAGGCAGATCCGGGGCTCTCGGGGGTCTCCTGGCAGCTCCTGGGGTGCCCATGCCTTGGTCCCAGCTTTGCCCGGGTGTTTCACTGGTGGCTTTCCCCGGGCTCAGTGCGCGTGGCCGGGCCAGGGAGAGCTCTCACCCAGGACACCCCTTGGGTGGGAGGCCACGAGCGGCCCCCCCGGCCCTCAGAGCTTCTTCCCAGGGCAGCAGCCGCTGCCTCTGGGCTCCCCAGGCTGAGCTCGGAGCCCTTGGCCAACACCCGGGGAGTGGACAGTGCTGAGCCCTCTCCCCTTCAGCCGCTGGCTCTGGACACTGCGATCCCAGCCGCGACTCAGCGACCCCAGCCCGGGACAGAGCGAGCCCACCCTGAAGCGGAGCGTGAGGAGGGAGGTGCCGGCCTTCGTTGGCGGGAAGACTAAACCCCGCCCTCTCCCCGCCCCTTTTTACAAACCAACCAATAGTTCGTGCAGGACGGTGACAGACATTTCTGGCATCCAATGGCGCACAGCCGAGCGCACGCCACGCCAATGAGCACAGCGCAGGGAGCCGAGCGCCTCGCCCCTCGCTTTATATAAGGTGAGTCCGGAGAGGGCTCCTGGTGTTGCGGTGCTGCCCAGACACGTTGCGCGTCTGTCCCGGCGCTCCCGAGCCATGGTGAGCGGGGCGAGGGCCCGGCGCGGCGGGGGTAGCCCGGCGCCGCTCCGCGCGCTGCAGCGGGGAGGGGGGGGACGGGATGGGCGGGGGGACCGGCCCCGCCGGGCCGCGGTGGGCAGTGGGTCTCGCTGCCCCGAGCCGTGTCTCGTCCCAAAATGGTGGCGGCCTCGTCGAGAACATGGCGGCCCACGGGANGAGGAGGAGCCCGTCCCACCGCCCTGGGTGTTGCCGCGGTGCCGCTCGCTGCCGCTCCCCCGGTCCTGCCCCGGGGCTGGCCGTGGTGTGAGGGGGTGGGAGCGCCGGGGTTGGGCTGATGGGGAGAGTTCCTGAAGGACTTAGTGAGACTGGCTGGCGAGAATGACGTGGTAAATTGAGTCACCTTGAAAGGTGTGACAGGGGCTGGGATGTCCCACAGGACAGGGTTCAAGTGCTGAGCTGGGCAGCGCAACTGGAGTCTGAGATGGGCGTGCGGCTCTTCCCCATGACGGTGTTGGCTTCCTACATCTCTGAAAAGAGATTGTCAGAAGGTTACATGGATTTACAAATGTAGCAAGACTGCTACTGTAGGCTTGTGAATGTGTGGGAAATACTCGTTGAGCTGAAAATTATTGTAAGTCAGAGTAGTGGTGGGATGTGTTGATGTGCTCTTACCCTTCCTTTGGGGGCTGTTTATTGTCACAGTTTTCAAATAAATCAAGAGTATGGATACAGCCCCTGGTCTCTGCGAAGGATACAGGTTCCCTGAAGTCCCAGCCCGGGGAAATAACGCTCATCCATATGGTGTGCTGATGAGTTTGGTCTGAGCTAGCACAGCCGTTCTCAGGAAGCTTGGCTTTCCATCAGCCTCACGCAGGTGCAGCTGGACTTTGAGCACCGTGCTGGGGACTGCAGAGGACCTAGAGCCTGATCCAGCAGTGCCATGGAGGAGCTGGGGGGCTTCAGCCCAGCAGTGAGTCTGCAGCTGCTGGAATGGCAGTGACGGGACAGGCCAGTGCCCTTCAGCTGGAGCAGATCCTGTAGGGAGAGGACACAGAGGCTGGGCTGGAGAAATTCTGCCTGAAACTTTCTATGCTTGCAAATAATGTGTATAAGTGTGGGGAAAACAGTGTTAGTTAAGTAAATAACAGGATTCTGTCGTGGGTTGAATACAGCATTTACCAGCACTGTTTGTATACGTTTAATCCTTTTTCTGAAGCTCTCATCAGTGATGTGTGAAGGCCCCGAGCTATAATGAGTGTGAGAGTTCTCTTGCCTGTCAACTTGGAGCTGATGCTTTCGGAACAAAATCTGAGCCTTTTTCTTTAGTATTCTTAGTGCCGTGAAAAGGCCATGCAGCACAAAATGGGCAGAGAATCTGTTAGTGTCTGACAGAGATTTGTGTTTCATTAAATAGCTACGTACTACTTAAAAGTCCTTAGTAAAGTTGTAGGAAAGCAGTTGAAAGAATTCTCAAAGCAGGACTAACAGTAGCACCAGGCCAGGCTTTGTGACTTTCCAAGTTTTGAAAACCTCCAAGGATGGAGATCCCCTCCCACCTCTCATGACCTGTTCCAGGGCCACACTGTTCCACTGAGGAGGCTTTTCCTAACACAAACCTGAGCCTCGGAGGAACCGCTGAGAATCCAACCTGGACCCACCTGCAGAGCAGAGGGAAGCCTTCTCCTGTGCTGGCCATGTGTCTCCATTTGTTCTCCCTGGCACATGGTTTGCCCTCCTGAGGATAGGAGAGCCTCTGTGGGGTATTCAGGCTGGTTTCTGTGGGAACCTCCAGGATCTTTGCAGCAGGGCTGCCTCTCAGTTACTGCTGTTTGTGCTGGTGCAGGGAGTCACTGCCCTGTGTGTTGAACTTTGTATTTTGTCAAAGGCACTTCCAGGTCATAGAATCACAGAATGGTTTGTGTTGCAAGGGACCTTAAAGACCATTCAGTTTCATCTCTTCCACTAGACCAGCTGGCTTCAAGCACTGTCCAGCCTGGTCTGGGACACTTCCAAGGATCCAGGGGCAGCCACAGCTTCTCTGGGCAAACTGTGCCAGGGCCTCATCACCCTCACAGGGAAGAATTTCATCCTAATGTCTAATCTAACCCTATCCTCTTTCATCTTAAAGCTGTTTCCATTTTTCCAGAGTCTCTCTCCAGTTCTCTTGGAGCCCCTTTAGGCACTGGAAGGGGCTCTGAGCTCTCCCTGGATCCTTCTCCAGGTGAACACCCCCAGCTCTCCCAGCCTGGCTCCAGAGCAGAGGGGCTCCAGGCCTCGGAGCAGCTCCATGGCCTCCTCTGGACTGGCTCCAGCAGCTCCACGTCCTTCCCGTGCTGGAAGCCCAGGGCTGGGGCAGCTCTGCAGGTGGGGTCTCAGCTGAGCGGGGCACAGGGGCAGAATCCCCCCCTGCCCTGCTGCCCACGCTGGGGGCTCGGCCCAGCACACGGGGGGGCTCTGGGCTGCCAGGGCACGTGGCCGGGGCACGTTGAGCTTCTCATCCACCAGCACCCCCGTGTCCTTCTCGCCAGGGCTGCTCTCAGTCCATTCCCTGCCTGGCCTGTACTTGTGCCTGGCAGTACTCCTGCTTATCCTGGAATTCCAGGGGACCAAATTGTCCCATCCAGTCATAGGGTTTGAATGTAGTTTTGGGTAACAGCCACATTAATCTGCACTGTGTGTAGGCTCTTCTAGAACATGCTTTACTGACACTCAAGACTAGATGTGGAATATAAAATGCCACAGATGAACCAGGAGTTTGGAAATGTTTCTGTTACGGTTTGGCTTTTACCATTCCAAGTCCTCTGCTGGAATATTAAAGAAAATGGCTTTATGCTCTGGACATCAAAGGGCACTTGGGAATCCATAAGTGGGTAGGAACAGATAGTTTTGCTGCTATGAACTATTTTCTACATAGCTTTCATGAGGTAGTTTTGTCTGGTGTTAAGGAGTTTGGTACTTTGTGTGCAGCAGTGGGGTTTGAAGCCTGATGGGTCTGTATTTATGGAGGGATATGAAGGGGTTTGTTAGGCAAAGCCTTTCCTACAGAATGGCAAAGTGTCCTCAAGGGATCAGGAGAATATTTTTTGGTTTTGTGTACATTAAATGAAGTGCTCCTGAATCTTGGGAGGATTTTGCTGTCTTTGGTGGCTGTGCTTCTGGAGCTGGGGTCTGGGTGATGCTGTTCTGGACACTTAGGCCAGTGACAGGTGTGATCATCAGCTTTTCTAAATATTTAGTGTTTGGTATGAAGAGAGGAATTGGCTGAAGAATTTGAAAGAGTTGATCAGACTCTTCCTGTCTGATTGAAGAACAATAAAGAGGAATGAGCTTGTAAAAATGATAATGTCCGAAAGGGTTTTTCTGGGTGGAGCTGATGATGTCTCAAAGGGGCTTTTGTGTTCTGTTGTGTTTTGTGCCAAATGCCCCAACACCAAGACAATAAGGCCAATGTTTCAATGGCTTTGCGGGCTGGCAGTCGGGGCTGGGTGTGCTGAGCGTTTGCTAAACGAGGGCAGCGCTGTTTGTGCTGAGCGATGCGTTTCTGTCCCGCAGCGCGAGTGCATCTCCATCCACGTGGGGCAGGCGGGCGTGCAGATCGGCAATGCCTGCTGGGAGCTGTACTGCCTGGAGCACGGCATCCAGCCCGACGGGCAGATGCCCAGCGACAAGACCATCGGCGGGGGTGACGACTCCTTCAACACCTTCTTCAGCGAGACGGGCGCAGGGAAGCACGTCCCGCGGGCCGTGTTCGTGGACCTTGAACCTGCGGTCATAGGTAATAGTGGCCTGTGCAAGGCACTGTGGAACGTTGGCACGGTTTTTGGCTGAGGGATCCATTCCTCTAGTCCTGAGAAATGCATTGGGACTTTAAATTTTTACTGCATAAAGCTTGCCTACACCTTCCTAGTGATGAAAAATACTTGGCTATGTTCACTGAGGCTGGCAAATGTGCACTGTGGAGCTTTCAAGAATTTGTACAGTATTGCCTTCTGTCAGGCTGTGGAGTTAAATGGGTCTCTTGAACATGCTTCATGCTTTTGCTATGCCAGGAACAGTTACAGCCCCTTGGAACAGTATGGCATAATGTGTGCTGCAGTCAGTAGAACCCCTTTAAGAGATACAGTAAGTATCATTAGGAAGATTTCTTGTTGTACAAGGGAATGGTTCCTGTGGTTTCCCAAAGCAATCTCTGTAAGCTGAACAGTGCTTGCAGAAATGAGTCCCATTAGCTGGCCTAAATTCAGGGACTTCTGAACATGTACTTCAGCTTCCTGTTGCCTTATCTTTGAGAAACAGTCCACTCCTGAACTTGAGTTCTGTTCCAAGCTTTGGCAACACTGGCTCTTGGTGTTCAGATCCTGTGCATCAGCCACTGACCAGTCCTCCATCCTGGGGCACTAGATGCACTGTCAGCTCAGCGTGAGCTTCTGGTTTCCCAAGACCTTCATCCCTTGTGTCAGGAATCCTGGTTTTCCTCTCACCAATGTGTGCCAGAAGTAATTCTTCTGGAGCTGGTTTTTGGCTGTCTTGCCTCAAGTAGTGATTTGGGGCTCTTACAGCAGAGGTCTGTGTTGCCTGTGCTCATGCAGTTGCTGTGCTTTATCTTTCTGCAATACAGAGTTGGGGAAATGTGTAAATGTGCTCAGGCTACTCCTCTGTACCCAAACCATGGCTCTCCTGTAACTTCTGTTCAGTGTAACACACTAGACCCCTTTTTGTGGCTAACACAGCAGAATGAACCTCTCAGGGGAGCAGAAGGCCGTGGGGCTGCTCAAGGGTGGGAGTGCTGGGCTATAACTTTGAAACGAGCCCAGTCACCCTTGGCCATACACTAATATATTCCCAGGAGCTGTTGCAGGTCTGGCTTTGTGCTTTTTTGAGCCCTGTGGCTGTTGCCTCCTCTGCTGCTGGCCAGGTGGTGGCTCTGAGCAACCAGGAATGGCTGAGAAGTGAGATGAGGGAGAACAGGTGGCAACACAGGGCAGAGGAGATGGTGACTGATCCTCTGAACTCTACAAGTTTTGTTACTTCCTGAGGACCGTCCTGGCTCATGCTGCCCCTGTCTGCCTAGGATAAAGAACCATTTTATTTTGGTTCTATATTTTTCCCTTATTACCTATATTTGTCCCTTGTAATGTGGAGTGGTATTGCAGGAAGTCTTAGACACATGGGTATTTGAGATGGTGAACTTTTCCAAATTGTTTTTATTTTGGTGCAGTCTTAGAAATACTTTAGAATATTGGACTGCAGTGGGAGCTGCTCGGCCTAAATTGGTTTGAATAGTGACTATATTTTTACATCTTAAACTTTACTTATCTTTGTCTTGCTTGTTCTATTTCAGATTACTGAATACATGCAAACAGGCAACTTCAGCTGTAGATAATAAAACTTTCTGCTGTCCACCCGATTTAAATTAAAAGGATGCAACACTGCAGTAGCACACAACTCAAGAGTGGCTTGAGCTAAACCAGAGACAAAGCCCTTCTGAGTCTCTTTGTACCTTTCTGGTAGGACAGAGCTTTAGCCTGCTGGGTGTAAGTGCATATTTCTGGGAACTAGTGGCTCTAAATCAGCCTCCAAATGTGTAACTGCTGGGGGATGCTGTGTGTGCATCTGCACAGTTGCTTTAACACAGCTGTGTGTGCTGCAGCTTACAGCTCAGGCTTCAGATAATTGCAGAACTCTCCAAGAGCATCTCCTGTTCCTTTTGAACCCTCCTCTACCTTTGGCAAAAAACACAGTGAAGAGAAAGGGACATGCAAGCAGTGTTGGCTCTGCCTGCCCACAGAAGCAATAAGGCAGCATCCTGGAGGGATTGGGAAGTAAAAGGGAAAAGCAGAATTTCAGCTGCTGAGCTGCAAAATGGGCCTTAAGCTGTCTTAAACTGCAAGAATGGTTCTGCTGCTGTAGTCCAGTTTTAAATTGCTCTGACAGGTCAAAATTCTAAACTTTGGTGTAATATAGAACAGTTTCCTAAACAGTAACTTAATTTTTCTTAGTTATTCAGCATTTAGGCTGTAGGAAGTATTGTCACCTACTGATAGATAGTTGCTTTTTGTCTCTAAGGGTTTAAGTACGTTATTCTGGACACCCTCAGAAGTTTGAAAAAGCTGGTCTATATAGAAAATTACCTTACAAATATTTATATATTATATAACACTATAAATCTTGTCTGTCCCCAGATGAAGTTAGGAATGGGACATACCGGCAGCTCTTCCATCCTGAGCAGCTGATATCGGGTAAAGAAGATGCTGCGAATAACTACGCTCGAGGTCACTACACAGTCGGGAAGGAGATCATTGATCTGGTCCTAGAGCGTATCAGGAAGCTGGTAAGACTTCACTGAAGGCTCGGAAACATCTGTTTACAGGATTTGGAAATTAGGTTAGCAAATGCATAGCCCTGTAAACTGTGCTTTAATGTCTTTGTGGTAGGAGAATCTATGGACTTAGTCTGCGTCTGGTTTTATTCTTAGCCAGCTGAGAATGGCTGGATTATTCCTGTCAAATATGGCTTTCAAGTGGCCTAAAATGCTGATGAGGCACCTAAAACTTCATATATAGTTTCATGTTCAGAAAGCCAGAACCGAGAATTATGATTTGCATAGTTCCTGCTGGAGAAGGATTGGTCTCTGGCTGTGGCTCTTTCAAGGAAGTTTAACTAGGAGTGCTTGCTTCTGTGGTTTAGACTACTGTTTGCATTTCCTGCTGTTACGATTTCTGGATTCATTTTATGATAATAACAGAAGAAAAGGAATAAATCTCAGTAAGTTGGGATGTTTCAGCCTCCCCAGTACTTTGATCGTGTGGCAGACTTATGAAGGTGGATTAGGAGGTTGAGGTTTGCTATTTAGGGCTGCTAAGCATGTCCATTGCCCAGTGTGTGTCACAAAGGTGGGAATTCTCATTGCACAAAACCCAGGGTATAGCTCTGGTGCTTTGAAATGGAATGCTAAGTGAGTCTTAGTGAAAAGTTCGCCTTTTGCAGATCACAACTGGAATTATTCTCAACACTTGATCGCCACAATCTAATTAAAACAAAGATAAGTTTGCAGCAGGCTGTACTTTGACCTGAAAAACAGTCTTAATTTCTTTGTACGAGCTGTTGGAAGTCCCTGTTAATCCTGGGAACAGAGCTGAACATCATGTGGCACCTCTTTGTGACAGCAGGGCTGTCTAGTTTTGTCTTCTGAGAAGAGTGAACGGGACTGGCACTGTAATAGCCTGTGACAGCTCACTTCCCTGAGCAGAGATACACACTTGGCACTTGTACAGGATTAGAACAGTAGCTCTGGGATGGGGGATTGCTCCGTTTTTGTGCAGATAGAGGATGCCAGGTAAGTGTAAGGGATAGATAGTGTGTAGGTCTTGGAATATTCCTGCTTTGCTTGTTAATTGTTAATGGTTTCGACTGAGAATTGGGGGTAGAGGGAGTTTTAAGCTAGCAATTTGAAGTGATCACCATCCAGTGTGTAGGGGGTTTAAACCAGCCAAGAATACTGTTTTTCACGGGGCACCTCCTTGACTCTTGGTGCATAAATTCCTTATTTCTGACACTTAAACAGTCGGTATGTGTCAGAATTCAGAGCTGTCTTTCTTGAGCTTGACTGGGGATTCTTAATGTACACAATGTCTTGAACACCTGTATTTTCTCTTTCAGTCAGATCAGTGCACTGGCTTGCAGGGCTTCCTGATTTTCCACAGCTTTGGGGGAGGCACTGGATCTGGTTTCACCTCTCTGCTGATGGAGCGCCTCTCGGTTGACTATGGGAAAAAATCCAAGCTGGAATTTGCCATCTACCCCGCGCCTCAGGTCTCGACAGCTGTTGTGGAGCCCTACAACTCCATCCTGACCACCCACACCACGCTGGAGCACTCTGACTGTGCCTTCATGGTTGACAACGAGGCCATTTATGACATTTGCCGTAGGAACCTGGACATTGAACGCCCCACCTACACCAACCTCAACCGCCTCATTGGTCAGATAGTATCTTCCATTACTGCTTCCCTCAGGTTCGATGGCGCCCTAAACGTGGATCTTACTGAATTCCAGACTAACCTGGTGCCTTACCCTCGTATCCACTTCCCGCTGGTGACGTACTCCCCGATCATTTCGGCGGAGAAGGCCTACCACGAGCAGCTCTCCGTGGCTGAGATCACCAACGCCTGCTTCGAGTTCTCCAACCAGATGGTCAAGTGCGACCCTCGCCGGGGCAAGTACATGGCGTGCTGCCTCCTCTACCGCGGCGACGTCGTCCCCAAGGACGTCAACGCCGCCATCGCCACCATCAAGACCAAGCGCAGCATCCAGTTTGTGGACTGGTGTCCTACTGGATTTAAGGCAAGTCTCAGTTCCAACATGATTTCTTAGACTTGTCGTTCGCCGTCCTGGGCTTGTGGAGCGTATTTGCTCATTGAGCTGTTCTGTAGGTACCTGGTTTTTATTCTGAGGTGTGGAGATTTAGGTTCTCACGCAGAGCTGTTTTGTGAGTGATGCATTTTAATCAACTCCTGTTGTCTGACTTTGATTATTGTCGTTGTCAAACACCACAAAGAAACTCACGGTCTCTTCCGCATCTCCTGTAGGTTGGCATCAATTACCAGCCCCCCACAGTGGTTCCTGGGGGCGACCTGGCCAAAGTCCAGCGGGCAGTCTGCATGCTGAGCAATACCACTGCCATTGCCGAGGCCTGGGCTCGCCTGGACCACAAGTTTGACCTGATGTACGCCAAACGTGCCTTTGTTCACTGGTATGTTGGAGAAGGGATGGAGGAGGGGGAGTTCTCGGAGGCTCGGGAAGATTTGGCTGCACTTGAGAAAGATTATGAAGAAGTGGGCACAGACTCGATGGATGGAGAAGATGAAGGTGAAGAATATTAAATCCACCAGTGAATTGCAAGTCTTTGCCATTTTACTGCCTCTTTAGTAGCAATGTAAATCATGTCAACTGATTGGAATAAACTTACTTTAATCAAGAACTTTGGTAGTGTCCAAACACTATGTACACTCATTAACTATATGCAGTCAGCAGTCCAAGAGATGGAATTCCTTTCTGAAGAAGGTAGCTGAATAAAATAACCATGCTGTAGTTCAGTCAGTTCTTGTCCTTAAGGCATTGCTATTTGAAGAGCTATTAGTGCCCAGCACACGAGACTAGATTGAGCTGGAGCTTTTTCTGGAAGGTGTTATGGTGTTTTCTGGAAGGTGTTTCTGGAAGCTGTATATTTTTTCCAAGACTCTAAAGCTGGTGTCACAGGAGGCAAAAGGAACTAACTGTGTTACCCATAAAAGATGCAAGACTTTCAAAACTGAAGGCTGTTTGGGTTAGTTTTCTGCTATTCTTAGACTTAGCGAGGGCCAGTAACTTAAGAGATGCAGTGACCTGGATGGGGAGGAGGTGCCCAGGAAGGGTGTGCCGTAGCATGATGAACCTGCTGCTGTAGCAAGAACCTCAGCAGTGGTTGCCCTTGTGTTGCTGTGCCCTCCCACAGAAGGAACTGGAGTCCCTGTCTGCAGCTCTCTAGAGTCAGACTTTGCCTGATGCTGTCTGGAGAAAAATCTCTTGAGTTAACTGGCCACAGTTAAACACCTTTGTTTTCCCTAAAACTAAGTCTTTGGCAGAAGTAGTTATTCCATGGGTTCAGGTATGAGCACTGCCATCCTTCTGTGTAAGCTGATGGAACAGGAGAGGATTTGGCTAATTGGGTTTGTCTTCAGATGTGAACAGCCTCTGTCTGAAACCTTCTGCATGGACTGAGTGGGGGCCTGGGCACACAGTGAACCACAAACCAAATAACTTCACTGTTGTAGAGCTGGATGACTGAGGAATCTCCCCCACAGCAATGCCAAAGGTGGAACAGTTAAATCTTAAGATGATTGAATACTGAATGTGATTACAGGGTACCAAAGTCTGACTCCAAGATGAGATTTGGGCTGGAGAATTCTCCCCATTTGATTTCAAACTTACTCGTATTCCTTCTGATTTGATAGCAGAGCATGATTCAGGCCAAGCCTTGAAACCTGTTAGCTGCAGATGTGCACATCTGTTTGGCAGGAGTCTTGGCTGAAGTATGTGAGATTCCTGAACTCCCTTCTGTGTGGAAGCTTCAGTGCTCAGGTAATGCTGCAGTATCTGACATCCCCTCACAAAGTGGAGCCTTTTTGCTGGTCCCAGTTGGCTGGACTTGTTCCAGGTGTGGGTATCACCTGTAACTTAGAGTAACAGGCTGCTGCTGTTGATGGAAGGTCCCAGAACAACCTGGTCTGTGAGAGCTGACCAGGAATTGCTTTGGCTCCTCTTGTCCTGGATCACTCTGTATTTTTTCAGCCATTGTGTTGAGTCAATCTGATTTTAAATTCTTGGACCTGGAAGTTACCAATTTTACAAAGACAGGGAAGAACAGTCTTAGTGCTTTGTCACCTCGATGGTTGTCTCAGACAACCTGTTGTGCAGGATGTGTGGCAATCACACCTCCTGCCATTCAGCACAGCTAAGTGTGGCCAGTGTTTCAGTGAGTTTCTCATTTGTTTTTCCTTGTGGTTTTATGTTCCAGGGTAGACATAAGTGTCAAGAGTTTGAAGTCCTGTTGATTAACATATTTTCCTGCTTACTGGTTGATTAAGCAAATGTGTTTGGTAGGGCCCAGGGACAGACACATTCCTTCCAGTGAGAACGACTCCATGTTGGCAAGCATTCGGGTTTTAATGGGATGGCAGTGCCCAGAGAGGAATGTGCAAAGGGCTGTTTGATGCCACGCAGGTGCCAGGTTTTCACCCCGAGGATCCTGTATTGCCAGCAGATCGTGGAGACTGCTCTGTGCCACAAGCGCAGCACCATGATTTCCTTTGGAAGTTAATTGTGTTGGGGTTGTGGGTTTCTGAACTGGCCTTCAGTGGGATCTTTTGGCAGTGATTTGGCTCTTCTGTGAGGAATCTGGTTTCATTGAAGCCTGGCCTACTCTGTCTCCTGCAAATAGTGTCTGCATTTTACTGCATTGGTGGATTACCCGTATTTAGGCCACTTCCTCTGTGGTGGGAATTGGCTCATGGTGTGTCTGTTTTATCCAGGCGTGTACAGTGATGAGGCTGTGCAGGGCTCAGCAGCCGTGTAAAAGCCTCGTGCATATGGAATGCTGAGCTCTGAAAACCTGGGAATCTCATTCCGTGTAGGCATTAGATGAGAAGCATTATGCTTTTAATTTTTAAAAGTGACATGTAATGCTACTTAGAGAAGATGTAATCTGCAACATGACTGGTGGAAGGTTTCACAAGAGATACTCTGTCACCTGGCAGCCGTGGGACTGGTGCTGAAAACACGTTATGCATTTTCAGCCTACATCATACTGGAAACTTCATTATATTAGTGTTAAGAAACCCTGTTGCTTTAGCTAGTGGGCAGCTGCTCTCAGTGTAGGCATGTGCGTGCTGAGCTAAGATAAGATAGGGTTTTTCTCAGATATGAAGCCAAGATAATTACAGCAGGAAAATCCTGCTAAAACTGCTCTTGCTTCAGTGAGCTGCAGAAATCCTTAAACATGTTCTAATTACTGACTCTATGGCTGAAGTAACAAATGTTTGGTTCATCCGTTTTCTGAAAGGTAGAGATCTTGCACTGAATTAAAATTTGAGCGTAAGAGTGTGAACCTCTGAAACTTGCAGCGGTTGATGTTAGCTGTCACTTTAAGGAAATTGCTTGCTTTGCACTCTGAAAGCCTTTCTCTAATTCTATACTTTAAATATTGTTTTCTTTGATAAGAAATGTCCATTCTTGTGCCTTGCACCGTCATGTGCCTGTTTGCACTGGCAGAAGTGCAGGCATTATCTAGTGGTAACTAAATATATCTTTACCTGTGTGGTGACACAGCTTTCTCCAGTATTGAGATTGGCAATTAATAGCTCTCACCTGACAGAATAACTTGTGTGAGTCATGAGGTGGAGGAGGAGGAGGAAATGAGTTGGAGCCGTGGCGGTCACTGTGAACTTTGTTGTAAATTCTGGTGTTATCTGTAAGATCTGTTCTAGGACGGTTCTGGTGCTGTTCCAGGAGAATGCAGTGCAGCAGAATCTGATTTCCGCCCACTCTGCCCTCTGAAAAAGCAATCTGAATCCCCTTTAATGTGCTAATATCTGTATTATATATATAATTATGTACATTTCTCATTTCTATAGTAAGCATGCCACAGTGTAATTGTATGATAAAAATCTCGTTTGGGGCAGCAGAGGTAACATAAGCCCACAGCTACACATGCCTCTACCTCCTTCCTACAGATAAACTGATCTCAAGTAATATCAGAACTTTTGTACCTCAGATACTTAAAGTTCTGTCAAATATGTAACATTCACCCATTCACCCATTCCATTACTTTGTGCCCACTTACAGGAGCATGTTAGCACAATTTTTGGTTGTTTTGTCCCAGGCCTTCAGCCTCGCTAGGCCTGCTGGCATTCCTGTTGGCATCCTGCTCCCACTGTGGCAAATTCCCCAAGCCAAGCCAGGCTGGCATCGTTCTGTACTGACTCTGCTTTGCAGTCTAACCCCTGCGAACGCTGTAGCAGCAGAGAGCTTGAGGCTGCAGCAGGGTGCTGCTCATGTGCTGCCCTGTGCCTGTTGCCTCTGGGCTTCAGGGCCTCTGTTCTGCCAGACAAACCTGTCTGCCTCTGCAGCAGGCCATGGTTTCCTGTGTGTGGGAGACGCTGCACAGAAACAAAGCTGCAGTGGCCACTATTTATAGTGCAGAGCTGTTTCAGTGCAATGGGGTGGGTTTTTCATTGGCCTTGCTGAAGTTTTCTAGTAACTGCAGATTCCAATTATCTTGCAGGTTTTTGTCAATCACAGAATGGTTTGGGTTGGAAGGGACCTTAAAGCTCATCTCACTCCACTCCCTGCCATGGGCAGGGACACCTTCCACTAAACCAGGTTTGTTCCAAGCCCCGTCCAACCTGGTCTTGAACACTTCAGGGGTGGGGCAGCTACAGCTTTTCTGGGCAAACTTGTGCCAGGGCCTCACTGCCCTCACAGTAGCACCTTTGAAGTCACATTTCTTTTAAAACTCTTAGAAGTTTAGGAAGAAAAATCACTTTGGAACTACATCTGGAGATGCCATATCCTGTATAGGAGCCGTGAGCTACTATGGCTGGGAAAACACAGAGTCTTCTGTCAGGAAAAAGATACTGAAGTAGGTGACTCCTGATCTTGCCTGTTTTGTCATGTTTATAAGGAATTACTTCATATAAAAAAGCGTTTTCTTTTGAACTCCGAAAACAAGGACTGGGCTTATAAGTAAATTCAGCAGTAAAGAGCTGAAGAACAATTTCCCATCATATTGCAGGACTCCCTGGAAGGGCTGTAGGGGTTTCTGTGTGGGCTGGGGAGGTGATAATGATTAATCCCTTTGCTCTATCTGGGTTTGAACTAGAAGGAGGACTAACAGCGTGACTTCCAGACTGTGCAGAGACTTTGATCTACAGATTTCTCCTAAAAGTTGGGCAAGTAGATTAAAGATGTGGAGTCTCAACTGGCTATTAATGGGGAGAGGAATGAGAGCATGATGAAGTGGGAAAAATTACATTGCTCTGAAGGTTTTGTAGGTGTTGGCTGACAAGATGCTGAGAAATACCAGGACACTAAATAAAAAAAAAAAAGGGGGCAAGAGTCACATGAGGAGTGGTGCTGTCTGTGGAGCTTTTCAGTGAGTTGGGTCGGTTAAACCCTGGTCTCCATCTTTCAGCTGCCATGTCTCTGTTCCTTGGCTTTCTGCAGACCCTCCCTTGCATGGCTAGCTTCATGTGATATAAAACATGTTAAGTTGTTTAAAGATATTCTGAGATCCTGAGATATGACCCTGTTTTCTCAACCTTCCAGCCATCTTTCAAGGGCATGTTTCCTGCTTTTTCTGCAGCGTTATTTTGGTTTCCCTGGTCTGTGTCAAGAGCTTGGAGTACTTGGGCACAAAGAGTTAAATTCTTCTTTTCAAATGTTTAATAGAAAACAATAGCTGTAAATACTAAGTTTGAGGATCCAGAAAATGTTCCAGAAACATTTAGGAATTACTTTTTTCTAATGCTGAACAGTTAATTAGAAATTCAGAGAGACTTGGGAAGTCTTAATTAATGAATTACTCTTTATGAGAAAGAAAGGAGGTGGATCTGAGTCCCTTAAAAGTGAAGTATTGCAGCCCAATGGATGTGCTCATCTTGGCTTTAAGAACTATTCCAGGCTTCTGTGGGACACGAGTAAGTGCATGAGTGGTCTCTCAGTTTTGGGCAGCTGTGATTTTGATATGTCAGCTGCAAAGCTGAGGGCGGAACAAGGGTTTAAGCCTTTCTTTGGGGGTTTCAAAAAGTTGGAAGCAAATCCTGATCACAGGCAGGAATATTGAAATTCACTTTATAAAGTTGGGACTGGAGATCAGATGTTAAGGGAGAAGTTGAAAAAAGTGTTCCAGATGACTTTGCAGGTTTGTGACCATGTGGAGCTGATCAGGGCTCCAGAAAGGCTGCCCCAAATATGTTGCCTTAGGGATTTCTCCCCCTTGAGCTCTGCTCCCCTCGGGAGGTGATGGGTGATGTTGAACTGCCATCACGCTGTGCTGAGGGCCTGTTTGTGGCTTCCTCACGAGCTGCAGTTCTTTTATCTCTAAATAGTTCAGGATTGAAATGGTGAGATGCTCTTGCTGGGCTCTATCTGCAGACTTATCTCTGCTCCTTATACACCAGCTCTGCTGCTGGGGCACTTCACCGAACAGATCAGGGAGGGAGGTACTTGGGCAGTCTGGAACTCTCCCAAACTGCCTTTTGTTTGGTGGGTGAGATCGACTTTTCCAAGCACTGAATGTGTTAGACTTACCTGTAGCCTGAGCTAGGTGTGCTGGGATCCTTTTGCAATATAGGGGATTAGGAGAAAGAAGGTAAAGGGGAGAAGTGGGCTTTTTCTGTCCATTCTCAAGTTAGAAAACTTAGAAAACTGACTTTATTCAAAGTGCTTGTTGTTGTCAAGTCCAGAACTTGCATTTTACTTCAGAAGACTTAAATTGGGACAAATTCTTCTGTCTAAAATGGCTCAAACTTAATGAGACTTGGCTCAGAAGCAGCTGAGGGAGCTGGGAAAGGGGCTCAGCCTGGAGAAAAGGAGGCTCAGGGGGGACCTTGTGGCTCTGCACAATTCCCTGACAGGAGGGGGCAGCCGGGGGGGGTCGGGCTCTGCTCCCAGGGAACAGGGACAGGACAAGGGGAAATGGCCTTGAGTTGTACTGGGGACATTTAGATTAAATATTAGGGCAAATTTCTTCCAAAACAGGTGGTCAGGCCCTGGCACAGCTGCCCAGGGCAGTGGTGGAGTCACCATCCCTGGAAGTGTTCAAAAGACATGTGGATGTGGCACTTGAGAACATGGTTTAGTGGTGACCATGGCAGTGCTGGGGGAATGGTTGGACTCTGATTTTCCAGTCTCAATGTTTCTGTCATCCTGCAGTTTTCATCTGTCCTTTCGGAGACTTGTAGTCTCCAAGACAAGAACCCCTGAGGTTATTGGCTGTCAGGGTTCCAGTTCCTGTTTCAGAGGTGGCTGCTGTGAGGGACTTGTTGCAGTGCTTCAAATTAGGGAGGAATTCCAAGCAATGTTCTTCCAGAAGGCTTCAAAGACCTTCAGCATCTTCGTGCTACTTTTCCCTCTACGGCTGCAACTGTCAAATGCATTTCTTGCTCTTACCTCACCACCACTTGCAAAAGCTGCACTTCAGTTGTTCTGCTGAGAGTGGGGATCTTTGTGGCTTTTCAGTTATTTCCAAATCCTGTTGTGGAACCTGCCTTGGGTGGCTGCTGCTGGTGTGTAGTGTTCTCGAGAGATTATGATGTCCCACATTGAGCCTGGTGCTGTCTTCCAGCAGTTCTGGAGTTGATTCTGTGAGATTCTGCACAAGTTGCCACAGCAGTGCCCTATGCTGAGTTACTTTTTTTTAATATCTGAATATATTATATCTATACGCACACATATATATCTATATTTTATATCTTACCTGCTGGCTATCACTGTCCCTGTTGTCTCACCCATGCAATCACGTTTTCACTCTTACACTGCCCTTGGCACTGAGCTTTGTGTTAAATTGGAAAAAAATAAAATCCCTTCCTGCAAGAAGGGCCCAGTTTTCTTTTGCTCCCCTGAACTCAGTGTAGGACCAGCTGGGTGCTGGAGCAGGGAACTGTGGGGTACCAGGGCTCGGCTACAGCTGCTGTGGAGCCCCAGACTCCACTGTTCCCTGCTGACTGGGACAGAATGGTTTCTGCCTTCTTTCTTCACAACCTCTGTGGCGTGTTTATGTGGAAGGCAGAGCCCGTGCATGCGTGGAAGTGTCCCAGTCACGTCTCAGTACATTATAGAACAGTTTCTGCCAGTGTCCACAAACGCTTTCGAGTCTGGTGTTAATGCCTTGCAGTGAACATGTGGCACCCAGAGATGGGGGTTCCTATTCCCTGACTTCCCTCATCATTCCAGCAAAAGTTCCTGGCACTTCTATGCAGAGTGCTCCTGTTTCTTGTTTTACTTGTTGCTGTGTTTAGTGTTTTTCTTCCTCTCTGTGTTTTCAAATTCTGTGCCTGTTTCTTTGCTTGTTCACTGCTGTTGCAGATCCTAACAGAGTGTTTTGGTTCCAGCTTTGTCTATTGGAGCATATGTGCACTGCCTTCGTTACTGTCACTGCCTGCAAGTACTTAATGTCTGCTAAGTGTCTGCATGTGCTGGGCCTGCCTGATGGGGCTGAGGGGAGCAGCTTGACCCCATACTGGTTTAGACTGTGTTTACTTTGGACTGGATGTGTTAAGCACTCATACATGGTTAGTGCAGACACTCCTCTGAAGCACCTGTGTGCTGATACGCCCTGGTTTTTGCTAATTGTAGGTGCTGGCAGATCAAGAGCAATTCTTACTGTTGTACTTGTGGTCACTAAAGGCTTTTCTTGTTTAATCTTGTACTTCCTTGCAAAAAATGCTCTGATATCTGTTGGAGACTTTGAATTTTTTCATCATCTTCCTCAGATGTGTGTGGTTCCAGGTATGAAGACAGTAAGCCAAGTTTCCTTTGTGAAACTCCCTCAGAACTCTGCATTTGGAGGCCTGATTTTTTTGACTGTAGAGCTCCTAAATTCTTTCCATTGCCAGGTTGTGTAATGCCACCCTTTCCCCTTTGAATGCCTGCTGGCTCCCCAGCTTTTTTTAACCTGTGTGCCATCTTCCAGATTCAGTATCAGTCTGCCTTGGCACGATTCATGTGGGTTCTTGCCACCTTTGCTTTGCTGACATTGTCACCTTTGTCATCAGCATTGACTGAAATGTCTTCTCTGCCTTAATTCATGTAGTTCTTGCACATTCTCCATTGTACTCAAGTGATCTGCAACTATTTCTCCACCTTTAACTCCCTTTTAGGAGCAGTTTTTCCATGGCTCTTCATCAGTGAATGAGTGGTTTAAACCCCGGGTTTAACAGACAACTCCTTGTCTGTCTGTTCAGCCTTGGACTGTAAAATTTTAGTGTATTTTAAGTGATCCACAGGTGCTCAGCTGGCTTTGTGAGTACTTGCTGTTTGAAACCTGGCTAGTAGCTTGGTGGGAGGCTTTGAGTGTGTAAATCCCTCTGGAATGCGGGTGCTGGTACCTGGGCACAAGGATCCCTGAATCCTGTGCCACTGCCCAAGGTAATGAAGTCTCCTCACTGCTTTGGTAATGTCACCCCTGGTGTGTCTGAATGCGAGTCCTGGAGCACGCCTGGGTGACTGAGGGGGATTTCAGCTGAGGCAGAGACAGGAAGCCTGACTAGGAACAAGGTTTGCTAAGGAAACACTTTCTGCAGAACCAGCTTCTCTCCTTGCCTAGGCCTGGGGGTGTCCCAGCATGGTGGGAAGGGCAGGGGTTTATCTGAGGTGGCACAATGCAGTGGCACACAGTGACAGGGCTGTGCAGGGCTGGCTCACAGTGACAGGGCTGTGCAGGGCTGGCACACAGTGACAGAGGGCTGTGCAGGGCTGGCACACAGTGACAGAGGGCTGTGCAGGGCTGGCACAGGGCACAGTCGGAGGGTGGTTCATGCTGCTTCTGCTTGTCCTTTGCAGAAACCACAGCTGAGTTCAGATCCTCCTGGGGGACCAGTCATGGTGGTACTTTGTTTCACTGCAGCCAAGGGGTTGGGGCAGAGAAGCTGCATTTTCACATCTCAGTTTTTTTCTAAGAAAAAGGATACAGGCTTTGTGGTTTTATGCATTGTGGCAAATTGTGTTTCCCAAGTTGCTCTGTTGTTGCCAGGGCTTCACTTTCTCAAGCATTGAGGCCTGGGGCTGAGCAAGTCACCCCAGGCTCCCTGTACAGTCAGTGCAGAGCAGCAAGGGGGGGTTGGGTGAGGTTACTCTGACCTATTTTAGGCACCTGCCTTAAGATAATGAACTTCAAAGCCTCACCCTCACTGACTGTCAGTGCTACGCTGGTGACAGGTCCCTTGTCAGCCTCCACACCATGAGAATCCCACCCTCTGCATGTCCTGCCTGGAAGCAGGTTGTGTCCCACGCTGCTGTCACTTGCGTGCTGAAGCACAGGAAGGTACAACCCGAAATTCTTGAGTGTGAGTCAGCGACTGCCCGAGAACAAGGTGAGGCTTGTGAAACAGCACCTCAGCTCTGCCTTTCCAGCACTTCCAACAGCTGTGGTTTGCTTATCCTTGTTCTTAGGGTAGTCTGGGCAAGGATTTGGAGTAAGGCTTTACTCAGCTTTAATAGCAGCTAATGATAGGGTAAGGGACTTAGAGAATTTTATTAATAAAAGTAATGCTGAAGGCGGTTGCACAACTGCAGAGGAGCTTCCATATTGGCTCCACATGCTCACCAGCTGTTCTTACCTGGCTGTGGACAGTCCCCACTGGAGCTGTGTGCAGCTGGGGGACTTCCATCCTCGGCCACTCGGTTCCAGCCCACAGCCTAGGCTCAGGTTTCCTGCCTGCCCCCTCCGCAGGCCCCTCAGCAGGGTTTCCTGTACTGACATCTCCAGCCTGAGGAGTTAAAAGCTGCTGGGCTCTTTGGCTCCCCCGGAGTGCAGAAGGGATCACAGGGAGCAGGGGGTCAGCCAGGGTGGAGAGGGACAGGGGCACGGAGGGGCAGCTTCTGGAGGAAAGGCAGAGATGTACCAGGACGTCTCTAGATAGAAACCAATGGTTCTGTTGTAGCAAAAGTTGCCAGCAAAGTACCTAATTCCCCATCCGAATGCTGCTGCTGAGCCTCACCCGGGGCACAGTGCGTGACAGGCAGTCTGACCTGGCATCAGAGCAAGATCCAGTGCAGTGTCTGAGCTGGGAGCTGTGCTATAAATGTCCAGAGCCTGGTGTATTCAGAATAATCCATAATTCTGACCAGGATCCCAAGATCGCAGTGCCTTGTCACTAACATCCCTGTTTCTCAAGGACTGACATGCATCACCGTCTCTGGGAGCAGCTGGAAAACGTAAACCCCTTCTCTAGCCTTGATGATGACACTTGGACTGCGTTGCAGGTTTGTACAGGCTGCTGGTTTGCCCAGGAAAACTGGTTTGGTTTGATCTGTCAGAGATTCTGCTTACTAAATCTGTTTGTTCCCAGGAACCTATTTTCTTAAAGAGCAGGGAAGCTCAGCACATCTCTCCCAGCTCCTCTAAACATGTAGAACTTTAATTAGGCCAAACTCTGCTGATGAAATGAGGGCTTTGGCCTGGGTGGAGTTTCAGCTCCATGTTGTGTGGTGCTCATTGTCCCTGGACGTGGTAGTGCTCCTCCTGGGCAGGATCTCCTCCAGCTCGGTTCTGGGTTATTCTGGAGCGGAGCTTGTGCAATGTTACCGTATTTCCCTGAGTATCGTTCATTGCAGAGCCTCTGGGAGCTGTTGGCTTGGCTTTTCTAGTGTCCCAAGAGCAGATATCTCCTGTCTGCTCAGAAGCTCAAGGTATGGTGTTTCCTAAAGCTGCTCTTTGCAGTGTTCCTGTTGTGCCAGGCCCATGGCACCAGCGCTCGGTGGCTGCTGGAACAAGGGGCTGCAGTAGAAGCTCTTGGCTGCAACACAGAACTAAACCAGTCCCAGATGGGATGGAAAGGTGTTGGGTCAAGGGACTGGTAGCCAGCCTTTGTCTGAAGAGGAGAGCTGGTCTAGGATGGCAGGGGCAGGTACACAGAAGGGGGAGGGATTAACCTGCTCCTTACTCTGCTCTCATGAGACACCACCTGCAGAGTTGCATCCAGCTCTGGGGTCCCCAGCACAGGAAGGATCTGATGCTGCTGGAGTGAGTCCAGGGGAGGCCATGAAGCTGATCAGAGGCATGGAGCACCTCTCCTATGAGGAAAGGCTGAGAAAATTGGGATTGTTCAGCGTGGGGAAGAGAAGCTTTGGGGTCACCTAATTGTAGCCTTCCAGTATCTGAAGGGAGCCTACAGGAAAGATGAAGAGAGAGTATTTACAAGGGAATGGCTTCACACTGTCAGAGGGCAGGGCTAGATGGAATATTGGGAAGGAATTTCTCCCTGTGAGGGTGGTGAGGCCCTGGCCCAGAGCAGCTGTGGCTGCCCCATCCCTGAAAGCGTCCAAGCTCAGGTTGGACAGGGCTTGGAGCAGCCTGGGACAGTGGAAGGTGTCCCTGCCCATGGCAGAGGCTGGAACAAGACGAGCTTTGAAGTCCCTCCCAACCCAAACCAGTCTGGGATTCTGTGATCTTCTTTGCAGTGTCTGAGTCAGATACATAAATGCAAAAAAATGCAAAAAAAAAAATATGCTGTGTGAACAAGGTGCTCCAGGCAGGTGATGGCTGGTGCAGAATGAAGGGGAGGTTTGTACTAGTAGGAAAGTTCACAGTATGGTGCCCATCGAAGAAAACACAGAAGATTTGCTAAATATTCCTCCAGGCTGATGGGACTCCTGCAGGCAAATGGTGTGTGAGGAGAGCTGTGCTGTGGCAGCATGGAAAGGGATGTCAGTGGTTCAGGACAGATGCTCTATTTGGAGCATCTGGGTGAGGATGGAGGAGTTGCCAAGAATGAATCCCTGACGTGGTGAAGAATGCTTGGCTTCAGTTGGAAGCCTTGGCACTCCTCACCCTGGGCCAGCCCCTTTACATGGCCTTTGCACTACGTTTTGGACTCCTGCTCCCTTACTTCTCACTGTCCCTGTTCAGTCCCTGCAAGCCCTGCAGCTGCTCCTGGGTTAACACTGGGCTGCAGCAAATGGGGGAATTCTGCTCACAGGGCACAAATGGAACAGGCTTGGAGAAAGCTTATCTAATAAAAGGTGTTAATTAATGGCAGCCAACTGAACCATGAAGAAGCAATGTCTGCACTCTCATTCCAACTGAGGGAAATCTGCTCTCCTTCCTGCAGTTTGTGCCTCTAACACTTGGGGAATTGGGTTTCTAAGCCAGACAGTGCTGTGCCACAGTAATCCCCTGAACAGAACAAACACTGCAGATGTCACAGCAGAGGGAAGATACAGAGAAGGCAGCATGCAAAACTACACATTTGTGGTGATTAAGTGCTTTCATTAGCAGGGAGCAAGGTTAGCAGGAAAGACAAGTAAGATGCTGATGGGATACACAGACCCTCCAGGGCTTCCTGCTTACCTTAAATCTCCCTCTTATCCAGCCCTGAGCAACCTTGCCCCTCCCTTCAAGGCACCTCTTTTTTATCCCTGGGTCATCCCTTGATCTCCCTGCTCTGCTCATCTTCAGTTCTTTGTAGCAAGTGCTTTTTCTCCTCCCTCAGAACTACCTAAGTAAAACACCTGTGTCTGAGTGTTTTTTCATCACAGTCCCATGGGAGGCCTTTAGATGTGACAGAAGTAGCAGAAACAGTCCTGCTGAAGGTGGTTCTTCGGTTCCTGATGAAAGGAGTCCTCAGGGAACCATTGCAGAAATGGATTTATTTGTGGAACACCATAATCCACTGTTGTTCAAACATCCCTGCCACTCAGGGACACTCAGACCCAAAGTTTCAAAGGTAGTGTTCTCCTCCTTGCCAGAGCCCCTCAAGTTTGGGCTGTTGGAAGGTGAACTAGCTGTTTTCTCTCCAGATGGTGATATTTGGTGACTTGTACTGTAGGGTCTGGTGGTGTAAATGGAAGTACAAACAGATACAGTGTATTTTACATCTATGGTTGAAGCTCCCTGTCTAAACCTGATCTTGCTTTTGTACAAGGAAGCGGGGGGGTACAGTGACTTCTATCAGATGTAGGTCAAATTTAGGGAAGGAAAGAGCAGGAGCCTCTTGCAAACTGGAGACGCTCCAGGGCTCCCAGAAGCTGAGCCTGCCTGACCTCCTGAAGCCGCATCAGTGCGTGACTCTGGGCCCAGCCTGTCCCTGCGAGGGTGACACTGTCAGAGCCCAGCTCTGAGCGCTGGTGCCAGTGCTGTGCTGACTCAGAGCTCGGCCTGGCCCCGGCCCTGGCCCAGCACAGCCCCTCCTGAGCCCAGGGTGTGATGGAGAGCAGCCTGTGCAGCCGGGCTCGGAGCTGGTGCCTCGTAGCGTGCCCTTGGCAGCCTTCTCCGAGCCATGGCTGACAGCCCCCGGGGTGTGGGTCCTGCTCCTCTGCATCCCCCCGGGGAGGCTCCAGCGGGGACAGCTCAGAGCGGAGGATCTCTCCCTTTGACACCGCCTGCGCAAATGCTTTACAAAAGCTGTGTCTGCTTTTTTTCCTCCATTTTTGAGAAGAATTCGGTTTGTCTTAAACTGGCCCTGAGCACTTTGTACAAATTTTTGATTCACTGTAATCGTGAGCAGCAGCTTGGAGAGCTGACAGCTTCCTCCTCATCCCCTCTCCTGGGGAAGGTGTTCCTGTGCAGCGGGAGCAGCTGCGTGACATGGAGCTGATTCCATGAGCGTTCCTGCTGTGGCAGCGTGCAGTGGGGGAAACTGAGGGCCTCGGTGCCCGAATCCCTGGCTGCCAGCTCTGGAGCTCGGTGTTTTACTTCTCTCGCCACCGCAGTTAACAGTGGACGCTTTTCTGAATTTTAGTGGAAATTTGAAGCCAGTTAGTGAAGTTTTACAAAAAATGACACCCTGAGCATTGTGCGTACATCTCAAAAGTTGCAATTGTTTGTTTCATTGTCGGATGTGACAGCGCTCGGGTTGGCTCCGCTCTGGACTGGTGACTTGGAAGTACCGAGGGCGACTTTGTGCCTTCAGGGGCCATGGAAGCCCCGGCTCCGGCGGTGTGGGGGTCCCTCCGGGGGTCCCTCCGGGCCCGGGGGTGGTGCCGGGGCGGGGGGC
>VXAD01009157.1:202081-219223 GCA_013399195.1 Dicrurus megarhynchus
GCGGGGGGCAGCTGCCCCGGCCGGGCCCGGCCTCTCCCCGGCTCCCGGGGTTGGCCGGGGCCTCGCGCCCGGAGCGGCCCCGCCGAGCCCCGGAGGAGGTGCCGGGGTGCTGCCCTCCATGTTGGCATTGTGGCGGTGTGGGGCCGGGGGGGCCCGCTCCCCGCCGCCCCCGGCCCCGCCGCGGCCTCCCCGGCCTCGGCGCACTTTTAGCACAGGGAACTGTTTCCCAAGTTGGACAAGACCAAACTCCGCAGCCGTGAGTTTGGCTGGTGGCTCTGCGAGCTGAAGCCTAGACAGACATGGCCACCATTTTAGAATGCAATCCACTGTGGGAAGAAGTAGTAAGCCTTCATCTTCATCATCATCATCTCGACCGATGATGTAGTAAGCTCAAAATTAGGGTATGAATTCTGATTTCCTTTTGTTGGTCGACTCAATTTATTGAGAAATGCCGTGATGATCTTAGAACCACAGTTTGTGTAGTCAGAATTGTTAGTTTGTTTAAAGGTATGAACACCAGCACTGGTGAGGAGAGGGGCTTCTCGAAGTAAAAATCTAATTAAACAACGTGTGAATCATCTTTATTTTGAGTGAATTGCTCTTCCCTAAGTGGAGCGTGGTGCGAGTCTGGGGTGGTGCAGCCTGGTGAGGCAGCTAACGTGACGGCAACAAACAGAATGTTAAACAGGCACTGAGCTTACATCTCCTCCAGCAAGGGGGGAACTGACAGAACAGTTCTGCAGACTGAAGTTTTGCGAGGGAGACTTGGACTTCAAAGAAATAATGTTCAGGAGCACACACTCCTCACTTCGGTGTTTTGGTTGTTGCTGGGACTCCTCTTGGTGTCCATCCTTTCCCTTCTGAATTAAAATAGTAGTAACTTGCTGAGGTAGTGTCTGAGGTGGCAGAAATGTTTGTAGCTGAGTGAATAATGTGAATCTTGCTGGAGAGGAAGGAAGGTGTTGCAGCGCTCTGGAGGAAGAATCCCGGATTGCTCTGTGAAGACCGCTCTTGTATTTGTGTCCTGGTAGAATGTGCCAGTGCTTCTTTTCAAGCAGGGCAGCCAGATGCTCAGAGTTAAGAGGGTAAGATGGTTTTTGTTACAGAGTCACCATTGAAGTTCTGTAGTATTTTTGAGAAGATCTTTTGGGGTTTTAAGTTGCCAGCAGTGTTTCAGCAACTGTGACCAGAACTGCTTTTTTTGATTGGTTGGATTTTTTGGTGGTTGGTTGGTTGTTTGGGTTTTTTTGGTTTTGAGGGGGGTGTCTTTTCATTTGTTTTAGAAACATCTAGTCTAAAAAAATCTCATCTGTGTTTCTTGGCTGCTTGTGTAAAAAGCCAGAACCTTATCAGAAAGCTGCTTGTAGGCTGTTATCTGTTGGAGATCATAAATCAACAGCCCTCAAAAAGGGCTGAATTACTTATTGCAACTGCATTTTCAGGCGCTCTCATCTTCGCTTCCTGAAGGGGCAGGTATTGCACCAGATAATACACCAGGAGTTGTGCCTGCCTGGCCGTGTGATCAGCTCTTGGAGCGCATTTAGAAGCAGAATGAAAATAGTCGGAGCTGCTGAGGGCTGAGCTTGGACAGTTCTGCAGAGCCTGGCTTTGGGAGAGCTGAGCTCCCATGGCTTTATCTGCCCTGGATAATGCCTGGGATGACTTGTGAAGTGCGTGGTTGGTTCAGCGGCCTGGAGCATAGAGGGAGCTCTTCCAAAGCGACCAGAAAAGCCTTTAAGTTGACGTAGTTCCTGGCCTTCCTCCTGCGATCAGGAGTCGCAGTGAATATCCAGTTATTGTTCTTTTTGGTGTAATCGAGGGGTCTGTAATACTGTGAGCTAAAGACTGCACTGCCGTTTGCACAACAGTGTGTGTGTTCCAACTGGATGCCTTGTTTGGTGATGGCTGAGGGTTGGAATCTTCCTGCATCCGAGGGAATCTCTGGCCGGCGTGCGCAGTCTGGTTACGTGCCGGGAAGCAGGTAGGCAGCACCACGAGCTGTCAGGATCTGTGCCGAGAGAGGAATTGAAAATTTGATGGTTGGGCTGGCATTATTTTAGCTTAAACTCTACTGTGCAGTTACCAGCAGATGAATTTGTGGTTCCGTATCTGAGCTGCAACATGGCAAAACGTCGTGTGAGACTGATGGTGCCCAGCTGTAGCTTCCCCACCTGCTCACGGACAAGCCCTTCCTCCGAAGCTGCCTTTGATGCTCCAGCACTGGAGCGTGCACAGGAGAGCTCCCTGGGCTCCGAAGGACCGGCAGCAGGGCCTTCTCTGGTCCCTTTCTGCTGGCGTTAGCTGGGCACCAGGTGGGCCCAGAGAAAAGCACGGCTGCGGTAGCTTCTTGTGTGGCAGCTTTGGAGGACGGTGACCTGTTCAGTGAGGGGGTATCGAGGTAGTTGAGTACAGAGGACATCTGGCTGGAAGACAGGGGATCCTGGGTGATCACTGCACGTTCACAAGATGGAAGAATGTCCAGGAGTATAACAGGAGGTGCAATTTCTGCATGGCAGTTTCCAGTTGAGCACTCAAAAGGGGTTTTCTTCCTCTTCATTCTGGTTCAGTTTGTTCCAGCCATCACCAGTGACTGAGTTTTGCTCTTATTTGGGGATTCTGAGATGCTGCAGTGACTGGTGGAGGCTGCAGCAATAAGCAGCTCACTGGCACTGTTCTCTGTGGCTTTTTGGCAGCAGCGTGGAGATTGAGTAGAGGGTCCCATTGGCAGCAAAATGCTCGGATGGTGCTTGCTCCTGGTAGTTAATGAGCTGCATAAAGCAGAGATTTAAATTTGGGTCTGTTGAGGATCTGGGGGGAAAGGGGCAGCTGGATGTAGGAGAGTGGGTGGGGTACAACTTGCTTGCAGTCCATCATGTGCCATTTTGTAGTTAGAATTTCTTCTATGAACCAAAAATACCTTTTATTAGGATTTCTTCATTTAAACAATATCTGGTAGTTTACTCCAAAACTTGGCATGTCAAGTGGTGGTCTTACGTTCTAGAAGCTTGTGATAGCTCTGCAAATCAGTGGGGGTATTTAGGGGGTCAGATGAAGTATTGCTTGAGAATGGAGTTGCTCTTCAAAACAGGTAGTTAATAGTAATTAATGGCAGTAAACAGGCTAAAAAATGTGAAGCTTAGCTTCAAGAATTAACGGTAACATGTGGAGCAGGAGTGGTATCAAATGCTCCAAGCCTTTCTTGAAGATGGATTCTTCCTTCTCTTCGTTGCATCGTTGCTTTGCTGCTGTGAAGAAATAATAAATAATGATTATTTAAGCCTTACTTACCATATAAATTCATTTCAAAATACACTATATTGTACAATGTAGTAGAAACATCATAACTTTCCCAAGGCCAAGCATGAAAATTGAGAACATCCAGGCTAAATTTTGTTGCTCTAAATAACGTGAATATGGGGAAGTACTGTTAAGGCTTCCAAGTAACTTAAACCAAGCACGTAAAGATTAGAAAGTCTGGATTAGCAGAGCTGGAATTTTGAAGGAATTGACACTGGAGTTATTGAAATTATTGACTATCAGTTTTCAGGAAATCCTGGAATACTGGTGAACTTGAGAACAGGGAGAATTAATTTCCTTAATGGTTTAAGTTCTTCATTGGGTGCAAGAGTCGACCCCCTCTAGCTCCAGAGCGGAAGAACAACTGGAATAGTCCTGGATAGGAACTTGGAAGGTGATAGTATGGAATTAAAGGCACAGAAAGGCACAAAGTTAATTTGTGGGCATAGAGTAGTGATAGGGGATACACATCATAAAGTCACCCCAAGACATGTATGAACACTGGTGTGGTCAAGTTAGTTTTATTTTTTTCCATGAGACCATGTGTTTGGTTAAATCAGTTGTGTTGTCCTTGTCTGAGATCTAGAAATTAAATGTGTTCAGTATTGTAATTATAGAAATTATTATTGTGCAGAATTAATACACCAATTCACAAATTACTTCAACTATTAATGAGTGTTTGTAATGAAGGATCCCTTTCTAATGGTGTCTCACAACCTGAAGCCAAGGATATGTAATTTTCATTACACATCTAGAAGAACAAAAGCCAGGATTCCGAGTGGAGTTCTGGTGGTGGCTCGTTGCTTTAGAGGGATCCCAGTTGCCCAATAAACAATGGATATTATGAAACAGTAATCGCTTAAGTAGGACTCAACGAGAGGGTTTACCTTTGGAACAAAGGCTCATGGAGCATCTTAGAGGAGGAAGGAGTGTGGAAAAATAACTGGATCTTTGTGGAAAGCAGTGGAATGGGGGAATGGGAGCTCTGGGTAAGGCAGTGAATGCAGCTCTGGAGTTTCTCGGTGATAAATAGGGGGATTTTACCTCTGTGGCAGCACGAGAGTAGAAAATTCTGTATTCAGGATCCCACACTCATTGGAGGATTTTAAAAAGATTTGACAACTGGAGAGGGTACAGAGAAGCATCAGAAAAGTTCTGCACATAAAATAATGAATTTTGAAATATTTAACCTTAGCAAAGCCTGAGTGGTGAAACCTAAAGGCTCAGAGCTTGGGAGAACTGGAGCTGCTCCTCCAGGGACATATTTTGAGGAGCAACATTGATTTAAGTGTTAAGTTCTTAAGGTCTGTTCAGGCTTCTCATTCAGCTGGTTGCTTGATTTATTTTCATTTTTATGGAGAAAAAGAAAAAACAAAAAACCAATTCCATTTTGGAGCAGCTTGACTGAGGGTTCTGGCAATCTGGTCCTGGAGCTGTAAAACAAACCACCACTAAAACAGGATTTAATGCAGAGAATTGAGATACTTACTCTGAAACAAGAAGCTGATGGTGATGATCCTTCAGATTTGACAATACACAGAGGCTCAGTCAGTTGATTTTATCAAAGAGAAAACACAGAGGTAACTCAATTACAGCAGGTAAGTGAGCTTCGGTGGGAGAAACCAGAGGTGCTGCAGCATCTGTCAGTCCTGGCCAGCCGAGCCTGAGCCTCTGCTCCTGCTGAGCAGAAGCCAGGCTCAGGTGAGTCAGGAAACAGGGCATTTCTGATCGACAGAGGATCAGCTGGAAGGGGAAAGTTAAGGATGGTGGTGGATCTGCCATTTTCGGGAAGTTTGGGATCAAGAATGGACGGGGTTTTGGGAGGGGAGGAGATATTTTAGTGCTGAGGTTCCTGTTCCCCTGTTGTCAATTCATGTGAAGAAAAATAGATCAGCCACCAAAGGTCATTAGGAAATGCTGGCTTTAAATGAAGAACTTGTCACATTCATCACAGGGGTGATGTTGTGGAATTAGGTAAATTCAGAGTAGGTTATTTACTGATCTCTAATTAGCAAGAAAATACGCAAAAGAAGAATTATTTTAGTTTATTATTTATTTCACTAATGGCAGTGGCCATGCACAGTGCTACTGTGGTCACCATGGGTGGTTTCTGCTCTTGAGAAACACTGAAACATTGGGGTGGGCTTAAATGACAATGAGAGTTTCCTCTCCTTTCCTCAGTCTCTTTCAGTGAGTCTCTGTCCGTGCTGGTTCTGGGGATTAGAGCAAAGGTCTGGCCCTGGTGTCCTGTGCCTTGAGGGGAGGTGGCAGCAGCTCTTGGGGTCTGGTGCCCTCAGACACCCCCAGCTGGCTCTGGCCCCAGTCCTGATGGATGCTCTGTTTCAGGGTCTTGGTCAGTGCTCTGGAGTGAATCAGGGATCTGGGATGTGCTGATCCCAGCACTCCATCCATCCCCAGCTGTACCAGCAGTGCTGCTGGTGCAGGAGTGTTGTGTCTGTTCCTTGCATGCAGGTGCCTCCATGGAGAGGAGCCTGGCATCTCCTGCGTGTGAGCCCAGCTGCCTGTTGTGTTTGCAGGGTCAAACCCTGTGTGGAGTTTCTGTCCTCCCTCTGCCTTTGGGTCCCAAGAGGCAGCTGGCCCTGATGCTTGAGAATCATCTCCAGCTTACCTGAGCCTTTGTTTCTCCCCATGTGTGGAGCTGCCACTGAAACACTGGGATCTGGGTGATTCCCACTGTCCACTCCTCCTTGGCTGTGGTTCTTGGATGGGAAGGATCTGTGGTTGTGTCTGTTCTCACTTGCTAGTCTGCAGTACATAACAGCCCAATTTTGTCTCAAATAAGAAATGCTCCACCAGGCTTCTTTTTGGAGAGTTCTGTGCATAAGGTGGGCAAGTGCACCCAGGGTCCCTTCTTGGCAAGGAGGAATTTGGGTGGTTTGATGGAAAAATCTCCTCCATTCAAAATGACCAAAGAAGGACTGTTCATCACAGACTGGGTTAGCTGATGATTGGAGTTCCCAACTAATGTTAGGCTCTAACAGGGTCACAGAGGGATTAGTTCCCGTTAGGCAGGAGCTTTGTGGCTGACCCACTGCCGGGTGATAATGGGTTCGTGTGGATTCTGCCATCTGAGCTCCAAGTGTGTTTTTAATGTAGTCATAAAACCAGGAGACTGAAAGGGACCTCCTGAGTCACCGAGCGTGCTCCCCTCCTCTCGGAGGCAGCAGTCATGGAACACCTTTGCCAAGGCAAGATCATAGATGTGGGAACAAAGAATGTAGGTCAGGCTCACAGGGTGGGCATCCCAGGAAGGGGGGAATTGCTGCAGTTCCCTGAATGAATGTGTTTCTCTGGCAAGAATTGCTAAGATATTCCTTTGGATCTTACTATGAGCTGCTGTCTAGCAAAATAATGAAAGGGCTGTCTCTTTTTGTGTCTGACATGGGAGAGACTGCAAGTAAAACGCTACTTGCAGTTTTCAAAAGATGTTGAAAAAATATAAGAGACTTCAGGAAGAAGCCCAAGGAAAAAACCCTTTTATTTGCAGGACTGGAAAGCTGGTTCTGTAAAGGGAAGGAAAAAGGTATTTGTTTATTGAAAAATGTCTTGAAACGTTTCTCCCAGGAAGGATTCAGGAATAGCTGCTTTGGCAGCCAGCAGATGAGGGATTTGGTTATAGAGGATGTGAGGGTAAGGGAAGAAGAAAAGCTGAAGCCAACTAACTTGTAGAACAGCTTACCAGGGACAGTGGTAATTTCTTGTTCACTTGAATTCATAGGGGTGGGGGTAGTTAAATTTTAATTAGTGAGTTTGGGCGAGGTGCAGGTTTGCCAGCTGAAATGCAATGCTCTGAAGCCTGACATCCCTGGAACAGCTCAGTTGGGAGCCAGAATATGGAAATCGGAGAAATAATTCTGCTGACCATTTGTAGTTTGCATTACTGCTTGAAATACTAATGTGATCCTTAGAGCGTGCCTTCTGCACAGCTGGATTTGTCCCTCAAGTTTACAGAAGAGTTTGAAATTTTGAAGTCAATCTCATTTTTGCCTGGATTTGATGACAGGTTTATAAGGAGTGCAGGCTAAGGTGGGCACAGGATTTTGTTTGTCTCTTGCAGGCCTGTAACAGTCAGGGATGGACAGCAGAACACAACAGAGTCACTGCAGATGAAGAGTCCTGGCGGAGTAAGAACAGGATTTTTTTAGGAAATTGATGTTTTCTTGCTTTCTGCGTATACTTAATCTTAGTGCTCAGCGTGACTGTTGAAAGACACTTAAAACTGAACTTCTTAAACTTTTTTATTCATTTTTTAAAACAGGGAAATCCAAACCAGTTCCTTTGAGGAGCTGGATGGAGAGGGCAAGTCTTACTGATTGCCAGGCACAGGCTTTAGGGAAGTGGGGCTGGTCCCTTCCCCAGCAAAGCTCCTCATGTGGCTCAGCAGCTTTACAAATGAATCCTGCACCACAAAGCTCCCTCTCGTGGTGCTGCTGCCTTTCCAAGGTGCATAAAGGCATTTCTGTCACACACAGATGTCTTTTCATGGGCCTGCAAGTGAGCATCGCATTTGGCTTGGTAAATTGTGCTTCAAAATGTGTCCAAGATTTTTGTTGAGTAAATAATACACTCATTAAAGAAGGGTTGAAAGTATCTTGTTTGGGACTTGAGGAACTTGCCATACTGTGGAATAGAGAAAGACAAATGTCCTTATTGGTTATATCAACTTTGAGTAGTTTGGATGCTTCAAAATAAACTTGTTGTGACTTTAAACTGACTCAGTGACAGTCGGGATGGACTGTGTGCTGTACCTGCTGTCATTTCTCCAGATGGTGGATGACTGTGGGTCTGTAACAGTGTCATCTGCCACAGTTTGTGTTCAGTGGGATGTGCTGTAGTGTGTTTGTAAAGCCAGGAGTGGTTTTATAATAATCTAATGTGATATATTATATATGGCCTTCATTTCCCTCAGCTCTGCCTGCACTTCTGCGGCCTCACCTCAAGTCCTTGGTGCAGTTTTGGGCACCACAATATAAAAAAGACATTAAAGCCACTGGAGAGCATCCTAAGGAGGGCCATGAGAATGGTGAAGGGTCTGGAGGGGAAGCCTCGTGAGGGGCAGCTGGAGCTGGAGTCAATCCACTGTTGCCTCTCATTAAGCCAATTTAGCATCACCCAGCAGAAGCTCTTCCAATGACTTTCTCCTTGCTAAAAGTGAAACACTTTTAAGGCTGTTAAGTGTTTGTTTCTGGCTGATAAACCCATCTGCCGGATAGGCTGAAGTCACCTACTGAAAGTGCTGTTGAAGAAATGGAGCTCCTAAAGCTTATCTTTGAGAAACAGCTGACGTGCCATCAGGGCGTCTTGATGTGTGTGTTGGTCATTCAGTCACTGGTAAAGTTAAAACCTGCAGGGTAGGAAATGCCTGTTGTGGCAGCTTGTGTTGTCTGGAGTCGTGTTACTCTTCCAGCGCAGTAGGTGACTGCTGCTTTGCCAGAGCCAGTGTCTTTGGCCAAACAGGAAAGACTGTCCCCAAACAAGCACCAGTCAGTAATAAATAGACACATGGAGATGATCAGCTAATTCTGGAGCAGGATGTTTCAGGTGCCATGCTGTGGGTGAGATGTTTCTTTAAGATCACGCACATAAACTTCCTCATTTGCTTTCATGAGCAGAGGGGACTAGCCTGTTCTGTGCCATCTGACATGGCTTGGGTCTGTGTCTGCCCTAGGCACCCTTGGAGCTGCATTTCCGTAGTCTGAGCGTGAGCCGGAGCCTGTAGGAGCAGGTAGGGATCCTGTTCCTCCTGTTGTGCCCAGTGGCATGCAAGCTTTCCTCTGGGCTCTGCCCGGAGCAGCAGCCTGTGCCAGCAGGCATGCAGCCCGACCAGAAGAGTCTCCTGTGCCGTCCCCTCCCTTCCTTGGCTTCCCTGACGTGCTGCCAGTGCAGTAGCTGCAAGTGGTAGCCCTGAAGCGCAGCCTGGACTGGTGACAGCTTCGGAGGTGGTGTCATTGCCTACGTGAGCTGAATTCTTGCCCCTGTTCATCTTATTGCTGGTGCTTGTCCTCTGCGGAGCCTCGCTGGAGGCTCTGGTTTGGGGTGATGCCCAGTCCACCCAGGGACAGCCTTGCCTTGCTGCTTAGCGAAGCAGGGAGGCAGCGCAGCCCTCTTGGTTTCAGGTACTCTCGGCCTAAGCAAAGCTCCCTACAATTAATTCTCCCTCGGGCAGTTTAATGCCTCCAGGGTCCTGTGTGTCATCGCCACCGTGTTCCCTCCGGGTCTCGGTGCCTGTTTCCTGTCTCCCTGTCTTTGGTACAGAGCAGACTCCGGAGTTGTGACTAATGATGTAACCAGTTGGTTCAGCCTGAGAGTCAGATTTGTCCTGTAGAAATACAACACTTCAAATCCTGCCCAACTGTTCCCAGTTGTGCTTCTCATCTTACAGCTTGAGGGCCCCAAATGATTCATCAGACAACAGGATATTAGAGAAGACTGTCAGTTCTCTTCCTCAGACTTGATGGTTTCATTGCATTGGGTTTTCTGGCATAGAAAATAGGCAGTAAAAGAAGGGTTAGTGTTATCGACTTTCTCAAGAACATGTCATTGGGCACCAGACACTCTTGTGGTTAGAAGCAGGAAAATAATCGAGCAATGTGTCCCACTGGTTGAGGATTGAGTGTCCTCTGGATAATTTGTCATCCTGACCCCCTACCGTTGTCTAATTGCCAACTCAAATGTTAATTTCAGCTGGCCCTGTCAAGTTGTGGTGTGCTGCAAGTGCCTTGCAGGATCAGAAAACTTTTATTACCGATTTTGAGGTCTGGATTAGTCAGTGCAAGCTTGGTAACATGTATGGATTGGGGGCCCTCTTCGCTCTTCAGCTTCTCCACGCTCTCGGTGACTCTTGCTCCATGTTTGTTTGTAAGATAATTGCTTTGGAAACCATTTATGGTTGGTTTTAAGGCTAATTTTCATATTCCCTGAGAATCTAAAATAAAATACGTGTTTATGATGCTGGTCTTATTTCAGTTGTCTCAGCCCCCCAGTGCTGAGGAAAGGTTTTATTTTTTCTTGATGCAAAGCTCTGTCTTACTCCTGTCCTACTACACTGTCAGTAGCTCACTTGTGCATTATCTTAATTCTGTAATTAGTGATAAGAAGATAACTTTATATATAATAAATTCCTGTCAAGTTTAAATCAAATATAATTTGGTTTTATGAAGTTGTATATTGCCAAACCAAGCACGTGCAGTGGATGTCAGAGATCTGAAAGACAAAACGGCTTTGTAGTTGTGTTTATAAATAACACTTCAGTTGCAGGTATTTTATCAAAGTAATAATAATCTTTTCTTTAACTGGTCATATTCCAGCTCTTCCTGAATGTTTGCAGCCAAGGAAATTGTCAGGCATTGGCACAGGTTGGCCAGGGCAGTGGTGGGGTCACCATCCCTGGCAGTGTTCAGAAGATGTGTGGATGTGGCACCTGGGGACATGGGCGGTGTGGCGAACGTGGTGGTGGTGGGTTAAAGGTTGGACTTGATCTTAAAGGGCTTTTCCAACTTCAATGATTCCATCATTCTGTGGAGGCTAAATTGCAGAACTGGTGTTCAGTTCCAAAGTGTAACTGATGCTGTGGTTCCATCGCCTATTTTTGAGGCCCAGTGAAGCATTCCAAGGGGCAGACAAGGTCACTCACTGCACGGATCTCACCGTTCCTGCTCGCTGGGCTCGTTCTGGATGGGGGGTTTGGGTACCAGCCCTGGCTCCCTGCCAGCTCAGGGTGTGGCCGCCGAGCCCCCACCGTGCCCAGCTCCGTTTGCTGCTGGGGCTGAGGAGGCTCTGGAGGCCGTGGGGCTCTTCGTGCTTCGGGCTCACCTGGCTTCTGACTGCCGCAGAAACTTCCTTCCTCTTCCTCTTCCTCTTCCTCTTCCTCTTCCTGATCCTTTGATGGAACCCCTCTGTTTTCCAGGACTGGCAGCCTCCGTTCGCGTGCGACGTTGACAAGCTTCACTTCACACCGAGGATCCAGAGGCTCAATGAACTGGAGGTAAACTGGGAAGCTGAGCATTGCTTCTGCTCCCAAATGTGTCTGTGTGGTTTTGGGAGGTGATGTTTGCCAGAGTTGGCTGTGAGCTGACAGCACTCTAATCCTCAATTCCTAATTAGCACGGAAATTCATCTGTTTCAGAACCTAGTTAGAAACATTCTAGGCATAAAAATAATGTTAATGCTCATTAAAGGAATATAATTTAGGCCTTTTCTACACAGGTGCTTCTAAGTAGTTAAACTGTCCAGGGCCATAGATCTGTGTCTGTGTTTTGCAATCATCCAGTGTCTTTCAAAAGGAAAAGAGATTAAACACTTGGAGTGCTTTAAAAATAGCCAGCCTTTTGGAAGAAACAATTGCAAAATCTGGATTCAGTTTGTGGAAATTTGCTGTTCACAAGCACTTTCATTCACTGCTTCAGTGAATTGACACTAAAGGGGAGTGTGAGGAGTTCTGGTTGGCTCAGTGCTGGTACCATTTGGGAGGATGGTGACTCTGTGCCCAATTATTCTCCTGGTTCTTGGTTTCTGAAGTCCTGACGTGGTCGTGAGAAGTGCTGGGGAAGGGCTCAGATGCTGGCTTGGAATGCTAAGAGAGGCATTTGTGTGACCACAAGCTGTTCAGAGCTCCCTGGAGTTTGCAGACAAGCTAATCTGTACAGACACGGCCAGTTTTTACCTTTAGAACAGAAAACGTGCCGCAAATAAAATGTGTCAGAATTTAAGTTACTGCTCTTACATAGCAGCAGTGCAGTGACCTTACTGTGGTAATTGCTGTGCAAGCAGCCAGGCTTCCCTGCCCTGACCCATTTGTGTGCTTAAAAGTGAAACAAATAGAGTTGGAAGTGAGAAGGAATAACAGAAAAAAACCTTCAATTTTTTTTTTTTAAATTTATTTTTGGTTTATTGCAAATAAACCAAATTGTAATAAACTGTTGCAATAATTAATGTAATAAATGTGGTAAATCTGGACAGTGCAGCTGGTTTAGGGAGTTTTTAGCAGTAATAACTCACTGTTTGGCTGTTCTCAGAAAGTACTTTTCTGAGTGCAATAAAAGGTAACAAAAGGTGACTCAAGGAAAGATACAGATACCACCAATGGTATCTGCATGGAATTTATTTTTCTCCACATGATGAGAGGGAAAAATGCAAAATGACTCCTGCAGAGGGCAAAGCTGGGCAAGCAGCTGAGGCTGCAGTGCTGTAAACCTCGGGGTACAAAACCTACATCTGCTTTTTGCATGCAGTTCACTTTTTTGGTTGGTTGGTTTCAGGCCCAAACTCGTGTAAAGCTGAATTTTCTGGACCAGATTGCAAAGTTTTGGGAGCTTCAGGGATGCACACTGAAAATTCCACATGTGGAGAGGAAGATCTTGGATTTATTTCAGCTTAACAGAGTAAGACCGTTATGGAAAAACTTGTCCTGAAAAGCTGCTATGTTACCTCAATTCCTGGGGTGGTTATCACGGCTGCTCAGGGGAGGTTTTGGGGTATATCTAAGCTGGAAAAAGTATTCCGTTGTTTCAGCTAACATAGCCAATGGGACAGGAAGAGTAAGAATCAGGGAAAGACAGTAAGTAACACATTATCATGTGAGCCTAGATCACCTTAAATTTACAGTTCCTCTTTAAAGTTGAACTTGGGTATACTGGTCAAGAATAAACTTAAGCTTAATTGGAGAAAGTTCCTGAACAATGACAAAAGTGAGAGAAAAAAAAATTTCCATTAGAAATACGGAAGAAAAACGATCCAATTACTTTTAGGACCAAACTTGTTAAAGTTGTGGAGAATTTCGTGTATACTGATAGTAAGAGGTGGGATTCTCTGACCCAAAGGATTCTCTTTTCTTTATGTTTAGGGCAGTTTTTATTGGGAATTTTTGAGCTTATTTTATAGCATTTGTTCCAGTGAAAAGAACTGAGTGTCCTGTGCTAGAAAGTTGTGTTGGGATACAAAGTGACAAATTGCAGCCCAATAAGTTCTCAGAGTAGGCTGAATGACTGTTTGCACATGGAACACAGGTGCTGACTCGTTTGTAAAGTAATTCAACAAGTTTGGAATTCCTGAATAGGTTATGTTATATATTCCAGTTATTGCCTTAAAACAACTTCAGTGTTGTGGGGGTTTTTTTAAATCTGTATTTTTTGTGTTTTAAAATGTCAATTGGGATGTTGTCCTGCCTTTTTCCTCGAACACTGATAATTTTACCATTAAATATGTGACTATTTTATTTTCACTTTTTAGCTAGTTGCAGAACAAGGAGGATTTGATGTAGTTTGCAAGGAGAGAAAATGGACCAAAATAGCCACGAGGATGGGCTTTGCTCCTGGCAAAGCTGTGGGCTCGCACATCCGTGCGCATTACGAGCGAATTCTCTACCCCTACAACCTGTTCCAGTCGGGAGCCAGTCTCTTGGTAAGCTGTTCTGAAAGCACCTGCAGCTCAGCTCATGCAGCAGCCAGGCTGGGAGGGTTCTTGGAGCTTCTGGAACGTTTGTGAGGCTGCATTTCGTGCTCGGTGTCATGCAGGTGACCAATGCCGTGTTCAGCGGTTCTGAAAGCCGTGGGCAAGCTTTTCATTAGCAGTGGAGGTTGTAGCATCAGTCCTCCAGGCAGCCTCTGACTCCTGCTTTGAGCAGTGTCTGTTGGCATTTTCTCTCTCCAGTTAACAGAAGCCTCGTGATAAGGCACATTCAGACTTCCTGCAGTGAATTCTGTAATGCCAAGTGCTTCTGTATGCATGGAACATTCCAGGTCCATCTCTGCCACGAGTGCTGTGGGTCTGTGTCATGCCTGGAGTGACTGAGGGACTGTGCCAAGCCATGGCAGTGCTGTGGCACAGGCTGCAGAAAGCTTCCTGGCTGCTGTAGTGATGTTAACAGCGTGACTTGGGATTTTTTCCAAGCGTAAATCTTCATCCTTCCTAGTCATCAATCTTTGATTTGGCCATTAAACCAAAATTCAGGGTTGACTGAGAGTGGAGGAATAGGTCTGTTCTTTTAGAGCAGCAGTCATTTATTTGGAAATCCAAAATTGGTTGCAGTTGCCAACATCCATTTTTATTTCTTTGAAATGCTCTTTCCGTGCTGATCTTTCAAAGACAGGAGTGCTGACCTTTTTTAAGCAATAAATGCCCTAATCCTGTTACAAGCATATCTCTGTGTACAGAAATCAACACAGGCCTTTACACAAAGCTACTAAAATGAAGGAAGGATTTGATGTAAGTCCAGAGAGGTTAGAATTAGACTTTTTATTTAGGCAGTGACAGTCACTTCTCAGTGAAGAACAGCTAAATTCTGCTGGCCCTTCAGAAAAAGGGGTCTTTTGCAAACAGGATGAGAACAAAATAGAGTTGAAGATAAAAATCTTCATGCTAAGGAAACTGCTGGATCAAAAATATTTTGGCTTCCTTCAAACATTCATGTTAAGTAATGGAAAGCAGCACCACTTTCTAAAGGCATTTAATTGAAAACTTGGCATTTGTATTAGGTCTGAAAATTGTGATTTCTCTTTGGGGTTTTTATTGAGCTTGTGTGTTTGTTACACCTGTCTTTGCTGCCATATTTTTGAGGTACCATTGCTCAGGGAAAGATCTAATTAAAAGCTGTAAAACAGTGAATGTGGTACCGTAGTATCCTGGAAATGGAAATTTCCCGAGAGCGTCTGTCACGCAGTTCATACTCACTTCATGGTTTGCTCAGTATTAAACCCTTTTAGAAGAGGAAAAACCTCCTTAGATGAGGACATGCTTCTTTTTAAATGACTTTTTAAGCTCTGTCTTGCAATGGCCACGTGACATCTGTTCAAACCCATGTGGAGGCAGTTCTAGACAAGTGATGCACATAAGGTTAACTGATTTATTTTAGCTCCTCCCCTCCCCAGGCAGTTAAAATATTCCCCTCCTAGATGTGGCAGACACAGATTTTTGAATGACCTTAGAGAATTCACAGAAATATGTTGGGTTTAGCTCACTTTTCACTCTAATTTGATTTTTTTTTTCCCCTGACAGTGTTATCTTTCAAGTGAGTTTGTTTTGCAATACGTTTCTTGAGTATCATCTCAAATGAGATTCTTTTTGGCTTCCTTTCACATCTTCTTATTAGGTGGTGCTTACCCAGATGCTTCTTGTGTAGGTGTCCGTTACTGTGTGTCTATTCAGTGTTTTCCTGGGAATCTGAGCACCTGAGCTGTGTTTTTAGAGAAGCTGTAGCTGTTCAGTGTGACAGCTGTCAGTTGGAGATGTGCTTCCTCCTTCAACAGCCTCCTTCAACAGAGAGAAGCTCTTCACGCAGCTCTGATGATCATCCAGGCAAGATTAGTGCTTGTGTTCACTAATTTTGGTATTTTCTTTCTTTATTTGGTAGTACTTGAAATATTTGTTGCCTTTTTCCCTGCAAAAGCCAAAAATATGAAATTATGTAGTTTCCACTAATGACTGTGCCATAACTTTAATCTCATCTAGATCTGTGTATAGCATTAACTGTTTGTGTGGCTTCAGTACATGCTAAACTGGCTTCAGGAGTTATTTTGACAGATATTACAGCTGGAGATATTTCTGTCTACATGCTGAAATAGTGAAACTCTCTGGAGCTGTTCAGAGGGGAATAGAGGGGAAAGCATGTTTTTATTAAAGCTCATGTTCAGTCCAACAGCAAAAATTCCTTAAACCAGCCAGTTTAATACCCAAAGCAGCTCTCCACAGGGGGTATTTATTTTCATCTTATCTTGAAATTGGACTAGACAGGCCTCGGGTGTTTGTCTCCAGAGTAGCTGCAGTGAACCTGGTGGTGCTGGTTCTTAGCACCTGCAGCTCTCCCTGCCAGCTGCAGGAGCTGCTGTCATCCCAGGGAGTCACAGTGTGCCCAGAGGGAAAAGTGTCCCCTGCATGAACCAAGGTATCCAGAATCTTGTGTCAGTGCATCTTCTGTCCTGCATTGCCCAGATGTTCCCTGATTTAAAGTGCAGCTGCATTTTGGGGGGCTCAAGGTGGTCTTACTTCTGTTTTTCAGTGAATCCAGCTGACTCAGTAATTGTGGATCTGGTCTCTTCTCCAAACTAAGGCCTTAGTGGGATTCATATTTCCAAAAATGTATATGTGTGTGCCTCTGATAAAGATGTTTCAGTGTCAGACAGTTCTCTGGCACCCTTCATTGTTCCTGGAGAAAAATGAGCACCTCTGGAGTTGGGTGGATTTTATAACTCCATGGACGTGCAGTATAATAAACCAGTTGTGTTCTGCAAAGTATCAGGCTTGACTGATTGACTTTTGTGTAAATCACTACTAATTTAATTACTACTAATGAATATCTAAACCTGGAGGAAATTAATTGTATCCCTTCCCCCCCCCCCAATCTTTTGATTTCCTTGTGCCCATCCCTGCTCTGTCCTTTGTCTGCTAAAGGAACTGCTCCTTTGTGGCCTCAGCTGATGGGTTTGAACTTGCTCTCTGCCACCACTGAGGCTTCAAGGATCATTCCTCTCCTTGGAATTTAAGGAGATCATGGTCACAGGGTGTGGGATGAGCTTCTGGTGAATGGTTGGTAACAGCTCAGCCTGGCCAGAGCCTGGCTGGGAAGAGGGAAGGGCTGGAGAGATGGCAGCTGTGGAGGGGTAAAGGAGGTACAGAGGAATTCTCATCCTTAGAACTTACCAGTTCTAGGTGTTCTCTTGGTACAGCTGAAATTGTGAATTAACAGCCATTCCATGGCACTGCCTTTGCCTCGGGTTACAGAGGCACTGGGAAATGTTTGTGCTTAAATACTTGGTGAAACTGCATTATTTAGGAAATGTCTTCTGATATTTTTCAAGGAACAGTGAGTGCTCTTTTTATTGTGGGGCTTGG